>CP136067.1:9106987-9345771 GCA_032622095.1 Siphonodentalium dalli
CCATGCATCGACAATCGGACTTTATACAGAGCTCGATATGCACTACTGACAATGCATCGACAATCGGACTTTATACAGAGCTCGATATGCACTACTGACCATGCATCGACAATCGGACTTTATACAGAGCTCGATATGCACTATACTGACCATGCATCGACAATCGGACTTTATACAGAGCTCGATATGCACTATACTGACCATGCATCGACAATCGGACTTTATACAGAGCTCGATATGCACTACTGACCATGCATCGACAATCGGACTTTATACAGAGCTCGATATGCACTACTGACCATGCATCGACAATCGGACTATATACAGAGCTCGATATGCACTACTGACCATGCATCGACAATCGGACTTTATACAGAGCTCGATATGCACTATACTGACCATGCATCGACAATCGGACTTTATACAGAGCTCGATATGCACTATACTGACCATGCATCGACAATCGGACTTTATACATAGCTCGATATGCACTATACTGACCATGCATCGACAATCGGACTTTATACAGAGCTCGATATGCACTATACTGACCATGCATCGACAATCGGACTTTATACAGAGCTCGATATGCACTATACTGACCATGCATGGACAATCGGACTTTATACAGAGCTCGATATGCACTATACTGACCATGCATCGACAATCGGACTTTATACAGAGCTCGATATGCACTATACTGACCATGCATCGACAATCGGACTTTATACAGAGCTCGATATGCACTATACTGACCATGCATCGACAATCGGACTTTATACAGAGCTCGATATGCACTACTGACCATGCATCGACAATCGGACTTTATACAGAGCTCGATATGCACTATACTGACCATGCATCGACAATCGGACTTTATACAGAGCTCGATATGCACTATACTGACCATGCATCGACAATCGGACTTTATACAGAGCTCGATATGCACTATACTGACCATGCATCGACAATCGGACTTTATACAGAGCTCGATATGCACTACTGACCATGCATCGACAATCGGACTTTATACAGAGCTCGATATGCACTATACTGACCATGCATCGACAATCGGACTTTATACAGAGCTCGATATGCACTATACTGACCATGCATCGACAATCGGACTTTATACAGAGCTCGATATGCACTATACTGACCATGCATCGACAATCGGACTTTATACAGAGCTCGATATGCACTATACTGACCATGCATCGACAATCGGACTTTATACAGAGCTCGATATGCACTATACTGACCATGCATCGACAATCGGACTTTATACAGAGCTCGATATGCACTATACTGACCATGCATCGACAATCGGACTTTATACAGAGCTCGATATGCACTATACTGACCATGCATCGACAATCGGACTTTATACAGAGCTCGATATGCACTATACTGACCATGCATCGACAATCGGACTTTATACAGAGCTCGATATGCACTATACTGACCATGCATCGACAATCGGACTTTATACAGAGCTCGATATGCACTATACTGACCATGCATCGACAATCGGACTTTATACAGAGCTCGATATGCACTATACTGACCATGCATCGACAATCGGACTTTATACAGAGCTCGATATGCACTATACTGACCATGCATCGACAATCGGACTTTATACAGAGCTCGATATGCACTATACTGACCATGCATCGACAATCGGACTTTATACAGAGCTCGATATGCACTATACTGACCATGCATCGACAATCGGACTTTATACAGAGCTCGATATGCACTACTGACCATGCATCGACAATCGGACTTTATACAGAGCTCGATATGCACTATACTGACCATGCATCGACAATCGGACTATATACAGAGCTCGATATGCACTATACTGACCATGCATCGACAATCGGACTATATACAGAGCTCGATATGCACTATACTGACCATGCATCGACAATCGGACTTTATACAGAGCTCGATATGCACTACTGACCATGCATCGACAATCGGACTTTATACAGAGCTCGATATGCACTATACTGACCATGCATCGACAATTGGACTTTATACAGAGCTCGATATGCACTATACTGACCATGCATCGACAATCGGACTTTATACAGAGCTCGATATGCACTATACTGACCATGCATCGACAATCGGACTTTATACAGAGCTCGATATGCACTATACTGACCATGCATCGACAATCGGACTTTATACAGAGCTCGATATGCACTATACTGACCATGCATCGACAATCGGACTTTATACAGAGCTCGATATGCACTATACTGACCATGCATCGACAATCGGACTTTATACAGAGCTCGATATGTACTATACTGACCATGCATCGACAATCGGACTTTATACAGAGCTCGATATGCACTATACTGACCATGCATCGACAATCGGACTTTATACAGAGCTCGATATGCACTACTGACAATGCATCGACAATCGGACTTTATACAGAGCTCGATATGCACTACTGACCATGCATCGACAATCGGACTTTATACAGAGCTCGATGTGCACTATACTGACCATGCATCGACAATCGGACTTTATACAGAGCTCGATATGCACTATACTGACCATGCATCGACAATCGGACTTTATACAGAGCTCGATATGCACTACTGACCATGCATCGACAATCGGACTTTATACAGAGCTCGATATGCACTATACTGACCATGCATCGACAATCGGACTATATACAGAGCTCGATATGCACTATACTGACCATGCATCGACAATCGGACTATATACAGAGCTCGATATGCACTATACTGACCATGCATCGACAATCGGACTATATACAGAGCTCGATATGCACTATACTGACCATGCATCGACAATCGGACTATATACAGAGCTCGATATGCACACTACTGACCATGCATCGACAATCGGACTATATACAGAGCTCGATATGCACTATACTGACCATGCATCGACAATCGGACTATATACAGAGCTCGATATGCACTACTGACCATGCATCGACAATCGGACTATATACAGAGCTCGATATGCACTATACTGACCATGCATCGAGAATCGGACTTTATACAGAGCTCGATATGCACTATACTGACCATGCATCGACAATCGGACTTTATACAGAGCTCGATATGCACTATACTGACCATGCATCGACAATCGGACTATATACAGAGCTCGATATGCACTACTGACCATGCATCGACAATCGGACTATATACAGAGCTCGATATGCACTATACTGACCATGCATCGACAATCGGACTTTATACAGAGCTCGATATGCACTATACTGACCATGCATCGACAATCGGACTTTATACAGAGCTCGATATGCACTACTGACCATGCATCGACAATCGGACTTTATACAGAGCTCGATATGCACTATACTGACCATGCATCGACAATCGGACTATATACAGAGCTCGATATGCACTATACTGACCATGCATCGACAATCGGACTATATACAGAGCTCGATATGCACTACTGACCATGCATCGACAATCGGACTATATACAGAGCTCGATATGCACTATACTGACCATGCATCGACAATCGGACTTTATACAGAGCTCGATATGCACTATACTGACCATGCATCGACAATCGGACTATATACAGAGCTCGATACGCACTACTGACCATGCATCGACAATCGGACTATATACAGAGCTCGATATGCACTATACTGACCATGCATCGACAATCGGACTTTATACAGAGCTCGATATGCACTATACTGACCATGCATCGACAATCGGACTATATACAGAGCTCGATATGCACTACTGACCATGCATCGACAATCGGACTATATACAGACCTCGATATGCACTATACTGACCATGCACATGTACATCATATTTGTGTCCGCGTTTGTCCCCCGGACTTATCGCCCATAAATAGACAGCACTTAAATTTGTGTCGCCCGTCTATCCTCCAATACCATTGTTTTCACACATAATATTATGTCTTGCATGTTGCCAGTTCGCGAACACAACGAAAATGTGACAGGGCCGCGGACTAATCATGTAATATGTTGGGTGGGGTAAATATTGTTTGTGAGTTGAATACCCTCAATTGAAGATTGATTGCCCAACGATCACTCTGGGTCTTGGCGGTACCCCTCCTCGACTGCCACTCTGGGCCACCCCACCGAGTAAGGGGGTGACCCAGTGTGACCGCCGAGGAGGGGTCCGTCCCCTCGATTGCCACTCTGGCACATGGGCCAGAGTGGCATCGAGGGCAGGGTGGCCCTGAGTGGCAGTCGAGGAGGGGTACCACCCCTCCTCGACTGCCACTCTGAGCCATGGCCCAGAGTGGCATCGAGGGCAGGGGTGGCCCAGAGTGGCAGGGTCAGAGTGTCCAGGGTGGACCAGGGTGGTAGGGCCAGAGTGTCCAGGGTGGTACAGAGTGACATCGAGGGCAGGGGTGGCACAAAGTGACCACGAGCCTAGGGTGTACCAGATTCCCCACAAGTCAGAGTCTTAGTCAAGGATGTTGACAAACCAGATAATCTATTTTGACAGAAAAGTAACACAGTTCCTGAACATTCCGAGTTCTCGGCTTCGAAGGGCGCTATAAAGAATGTCCTCAGTCATTATATAATAGATGTTTAGTATGTGTGTCTATGGGACATATAAAAATGTGCTTTGTTCTAGTGTTCACGTGATAACTTTTCCAGGTCTCTGTTTATATGGAAACCCATGCGTATATACAAAGTTGCTACATCTCCCTTTCATAGCTATTGTCCATATGTCGGTGGCTTTTTCACTAGTCGTCCCGACCGAGTTCGGTATCCGGTACCACCAGTGTCCTCTGTTAGTTGGGGTGCGTTTTGTGCCAGGGCGTCAACAGGTGCTCGAGGATTGATTGGTGGGTGATCACTCCATGATACATCACGTTGTGGTGTTACGGTTGGTGGAACATATACCTCTCGAACGTGTATCCTATTACGTCTCAACTCAGTTCCATTTGGTGTTATGATGATGTATGACCTCGGCTCTTTGCATCGTGATTTCACTAATACTGGGCTCCATGTGTGTGAGTCTTGGGTGAGTCGTACCATCACGGATTGTCCGGGTATTAACGGAAGCAAGTCGTGGGAATTCTTGTCGTGGTGTTTTCTGATTAGACTGTCTAACAGATAACTCCTCTTTGACCTCGTCCGAATTTCGAGCAGTTGATATCTTAGTAATAATGTCAGATCGGTATTTCCTCCCTGTCAAGAGTTCAGCCGGACTGGGTAAGTTTTGGCTGATCGGTGTAGTGCGAACAGATAATAGTGCTAGCTCGGCATCTGTACCCGCATCCTTGGACTTCAGTAACACAGATTTCGTCGTGCGAATTTGTCTCTCTATGAAACCATTTGATTTGGGGTATCTCGGTGAATATGTCACGTGATCAAAACACCATTCGTTCGCGAACTCACGAAAACTTACAGAAGAGTACTGAGGACCATTGTCGCTGATCATCCGTGAAGGAATTCCATGTTCGCCAAAGATTTGCTTCAATGCAGCGATGACTATCTGACTGGTGTAGTGTGTTGGCAGTTTTCGGACTATCACCAATTTACTGTAGTAGTCGGAAACGATTAGATATTCACTTTTATCGAACTGGAATAGATCGGTGCCGACAATGTCCCAGGGTTTTGTTGGAATCTCGTGTTGTTGTAGAGTTTCTTTACATTGCATAGGTTGGTGAGTCTGACATATTGGGCAAGATTTGACAAGATTCTCGATATCCTTGTTTATTCCGATCCAATAAATGGCGTCCTTTGCGCGAAGTTTTGTTTTCTCTATGCCTGAGTGACTGTTGTGTAACTGTGCAAGTAGATTCTGTTGCGTCACCTTCGGAACGACGATGCGACAGCCTTTTAGAATAATGCCATTTTCGACCGCTAGTTCGTCACGCATCGGGAAATATTCCCTAAGTGACGTTGGGACGTCTTTTATGGTCGTCGGCCACCCAGTTACAACGATTTCTTTCAGACCTGACATAATTGAATCCTTTTGTGTCTCTTCGCGAATATTTATGATTCGGTCATTGCTGAATTGGACATGGTCCACTCGACTGTCAAGGTCGATCGTGCGTGATTCGATAATAGGTAACCGAGAGCGTGTGTCGGCAACAGTCATGTCTTTTCCACTGATGTGATGTAGGGAGAAGTCATAACCTTGTAGCTGCAGAAGCATTCGCTGAAATCGCGGTGGTGCACTGCTCAGGGGCTTCTGTACGATCATAACTAGTGGCTTGTGGTCCGTGAGGACTTTGAAATGTCGCCCATATACATAGGTATGGAATCGTTGAACTGAAAACACAACGGCCAGTAATTCACGTTCGATACACGCATATCTCAGCTCGACGCCAGACAGCGTCTTTGATGCAAACGCGATCGGTTTTTCGTCCTGCATCAATACGGATCCAATTCCACGGAGACTCGCATCTGTTTTTATAACGGGCGTGATGCCTGTGTCAAAGTATTGCAGGGTTGTCTGATCCGTAACTGCGTTTTTTAGCTGCTCAAAGCATTTCTGGTGATGCGCTTCCCACATGAATGGAACCTCTTTTTTTCAGGAGGTCGCGAAGTGTCGCTGATTGGTGTGCGAGGTTGTCAATGAATGGTGCAGATAATTGACAAAACCGAAAAACTCTTGTAATTCCTTCTTGTTCGTGGGATGTGGCATCGATTGGAGGTCCTCGATCTTGGCGCGATCTGGTCGGACACCCTGGTCAGTGTATGTCATTCCAAAAAAGGAGATGCTGCTCTGTTTAATCTCACATTTCGAAGAGTTGAATACCAACCCGTTCTTTTCAGCAACGTCCATTAATTTGTATAAATTGTGGTCATGTTCCTCTTCAGTGCGACCGTATACGGCGACATCGTCAGCAATGCCAATGGCTCCATCAACTTGATCGAGGATTTGGCCCATGCAGAGTTGAAAGATGTCCTGGGATACATTTATTCCAAATGGGAGTCTTTGTAAACAAAATCTGCCAAACGGTGATTGGAATGTGGTCAGGAGTTGACTATCATTGTCCAGTTGTACCGACCAGTATCCAGACTTGGCATCGAGTTTCGAGAAAAGTGTGGCTCCCCTAAATTGATGGGTTAACTCTTCTAGCGTCGGTATACGGTGATGCGGGCGTTTCAATGCCGTATTCAAATATCTAGGGTCCAAGCATATACGTAGGGATCCATCTCGCTTCTTAGAGTACGCCAAACTCGAGACCCAATCCGTTGGTTCCGTAACTTTTCTGATGAATGCGTCGTCTTGCATCGAGTTGAGAGCATCCATGATTTGATCCTTCAGCGCGATCGGCGTTTTACGGGGAGCATCAATGTGTGGTTCGATTTTTTCGTCGACAACTAATTTCGCTTTGCCTGTGAAGCATCCTATCCTGTCGAATCGTTCTGGGTACATTCGCAGTAAATCAGCTGCAGTTTTGAGTGGTTTCCCTTGTATTGCCTGGGGCATCAGCTGGTTGCACAAAATATTGGGTGGTTCCCCTCGCGTTGCTGGAGTTGGTGCATTGTTCTGGGATGAAATGGCACAATGTAGTGTTACTAACTTTAGTTTCTCGCATGACTGTAGTCCCATCACCGCTGGACCTGACACATCGACAAGGTAGAATTTGGTTTGGTACCAGTCTGAGCCATTGTACTTGCATGGGATTTCAATAATCCCACTGCACGGGATTGGAGTTCCGTTGTATGCAGTGAGTTTGGTAGTGCGAGCGTTCTTAGCAATATTTGGAGGGGGTTTGTTATCCTTGACCATTTCGGGGTACATCTGTTTGAATGTGCGCAGTGGAAGTGTGTTTCCTTGGGCGCCGGTGTCGACCTTCAACTTCAGGTTGTGTACTCCTGGTCGATTCTCCAGTTGTATGTTCACAGTGGCACAGGCTTCATCGCGACAACGATCAAGGCACATGGATGACACTTGAATAACATCAAATGACAAAGGGTTAAAGTCGATATTGACGTCTGGTGGAATCTGGCTTTGAGCACCGTCAGTTGACACTTCGTGTATTTGTCTGCGTTGTTTGTAGCGTTTGTCCTTGTGGTAGACTTGATGTTGGTCATTTTCGTATTATTGCATTTTGTCTTTGGGTTTCACCCGTCTATTGCTGCGGCAGAACCTACTCCAATGTCCAATCTTCCCACAAAAAAACAGGTATCGTCCGAAGCTGCACAGCGGTCACCCTTTCCGTACCGAATCCCACAATTCCGCATGGTCGATCTTGTTGACTGCTGTTCCGGTTCCGACGAAGTTCGTCAACAGATAGTGGATTAGGCATCGACAACTGCTGTATTTGCGATTTGCCAGCTAATATAGCTTCATATCGTCGTCCTTCGACGATCGCATCCTGTAGTGTGTAACCTTTCGCCTTGCCGAGGAGGTCACGCTAATATTGTTCAATTGGTGTAGACGCAATAATGAGCTCTATGAGGCGTTCATCCAGCTCACTGGCATCGAAATCGCACTGTGCTGCCTGTGTTCGTACGCGAGTCACAAAGTCCGCAAGGGATTCGTCCACTTTTTGGCGGTATGCCATCAGATGTAGTCTGTGAAATCGGAAGTTCACGTTGGTCTGGAACTGGGAAGCCAGATAATCCCATATCTTCGCTGGTTTGCGTTGGTCGGTCACTGAAAGACCCGACACATTTAGCCTCCGTGGTCCTTCTACACCAAGACCTCGAATGATTTTGAGGGCTATTTTACCGGCTTCAGTGATACCCTCATCATTGCAGAATATCACCACTGTTTGTCTGAATAGCTGTATGGCTTCGCCAATGTTCTCAGATGACCAATTCAACTCCGGAATCTTGGACATAATGGAGGCCTTAAGCGTCGGCAGAAGCAGAGTGTCACAAAATGTATATTTCCACACTAGATTTAGAATAAAAACCGAGAAATAGGTAAGTTAACGAAATGTGTTACTTTACTAGTGCATTTGTTTTAACAAAAGCGAAAGTCTTCGAATATATATTCGAAGACGGTAGCGTTATGAAATATACAATCTTATGTAAGAGTCATCTTTACCAGATTTTTGGGTGGCCCTAAAAAGGGCCGTTGTTATGTTTTATTACATGATAACTGGATAAGGGACCTTGGTGAATTCTATTTTCTCCTCTTCCCAAAGCATCCGCAATAAAACGATTACCTCGATGAGTGGTGGAATCATACCTTTCGGGTACGTTAACCCTTTACCCAACAGAAGGGCCCTGTGCCAATGCATTCTCTTATATATGCGAGTCGACCATAGGTCGCCTCGCATATATAAGAGAATACATTGGCTTAACACATTAAAAATTATAAAATTGTTAAAGAATGTAAGAAAAAATGGTAAAAAGTGTTAAAAAAAGATTTTTTTAGGCCAATGCATTCTCTTATATATGCGAGGCGACCTATGGTCGACTCGCATATATAAGAGAATGCATTGGCACAGGGCATAACTGTAACTATCACAATGTGGTCAAGGAGCCGGTTCCAATGATATCCATATTTGTATGGTTTTATTGAGACAGACCGAAGATATTTTAGGCTGTTGAAGCTTTATTTGGCCGGTTTTGGCCGGTTTGTTGGGTAAACGGTTAACTCCTTCCACTGGAATGATGTCGTATCTGTGTTGCTCCTTCTCTGCCCAGAACCAGATCTTTCTATGTAGAAGAGTTGCCGCTACATGCAACAGCAGTCATGTTGTACCGAGCCAGCCCATATCGCATGTACCGTATGGCATGAATGCGTTAATGTTAGAAGCGCACAGCGTGGAGACAGCAGTGAAACGTTTTAAAGACTTCTCATCTGTACCATACACTCCCCAAGAAAAAGCTTTCCATATCACTATATCCCTCTGAGCCGATACACGGATGACTCTCGATCTTATTGCTGGATCACATAGAGAAAGTTGCACAGTCAAATAAAAAATTCAAAATCCGTGATGGGGAGATGACATTAATTTTGACATCACTGTTACGCACATTCCTGCGGGGACGACAGCAAGACATACATTACAATATGGAGCATTTGGTGATAAAAACAACATGAAAACAGAAAAGAAAAGCATTCTTCTTATTCAGAATGCAGAAGATAACATGTGTTTTGCGAGGGCTGTCGTTGTTGGTATGTGTAATGCGGATATTAATGATACCCTTGAATGGAAACAGCATGCAATGGCAACGAAAACGAAGACCAGCAATAGCTCCTCAGCGTGAATCTGCAAAGATATTGCTTGATAAAGCTGGTATTCCTCATGACAGCAGTTGTGGACTGGAGGAATACAAAATAACACAAGAACAACTGTACCCGGACTACATGTATGTCATCAAAATACATGGTCAATTGTCTGACGAAAGCCTGCTTTTCCAACCGCCAAACCCCCGAAATTCACGAATGCGTGTTTTCGCGTATAAAGTTTTTTTCTCTGCGGATTTTGTAAATTCAGGTGTCTGACAAAAAGATTTTATCGGCTGGCCATCTGTCAGCCTTCAGCAATTTTTTTTATAGCGCCCTAAAAAGTATACCCCCCCAAATGTTTTCCCAGACGTAAAACAGTTACTTGGAATTTGTTGCAAATTTACATGACCAATCTAGTAAAATGTATACAAATGTATATATTTTCATTTTGGCCCAAAATAATGACACTATTTTGGGCCAAAATTGAAACTCACCATCCAAGATGGCTACCAAAATGGCCGCCGGAAGTTGAAAATATGACATTTTTTCACAAATATCTTCTAGATCAGTTCATGCTGTTTGGAACTGGTTGAGTAATATGACTTTATTTTTTATTCTGTATTTTAACTGATCATTGGAGCAATTAAATATGCAATTATTGGGGTCCTATCCGCTTGTGATCCCTCAAAAATTCGATTTTACAGAACGCGGTATAAAATTTCACAAAAAATCACAACTGGGATTCTAGTCATATTTCAACAAGAAATGAACAGAAGGTTGCAATTAAGTGAGGCATACAATTACCTATGAATATTCCAACTCACTGGAACCAAACTTCTTGCTTTGGCTCAAAATGGCCGCCAAAATATGGAAAATGGTAAATATTGCCCTAGGGTGTCCTGCAATCGCTTACAAGTTGTGGTTGATGAACAAAATTGGTTATTATGCATTCTATGCATTGAATACTAGCATGTCTGCTGTACCATGGCTAATTGTTACTGTTGTCACCACTGACATCACCAAAAATATTGGACTTTTCTCTCAAAAACTTGACATAAATATCGGCAAAAATTTACTTTTTCAGGTTTGGACCATTTTTTTCTAGTAAAATGTAACTATCTTTGGATTGAAAGGTGTTTATTGTATTGGTCTATCTTACATGTGTCACACTACGGTGCTTATATCGCATGTCTGGGTTCATTATTCCTAGCATCATGTGTTTGGGTGTCACCTTGTGAGGCTGGGTTCATTATTCCTCGCATCATGTATTTGGGTGTCACCTTGTGAGGTCTGGGTTCATTATTCCTCGCGTCATGTCTTTGGGTGTCACCTTGTGAGGTCTTGGCTCATCATGTGTTTGGGTGTCACCTTGAGAGGTCTGGGTTCATCGTGTGTTTGGGTGTCACCTTGTGAGGTCTGGGTTCACCATGCGTTTGGGTGTCACCTTGAGAGGTATGGGTTCATTATTCCTAGCATCATGTGTTTGGGTGTCACCTTGTGAGGTCTGGGCTCATTATTCCTAGCATCATGTGTTTGGGTGTCACCTTGTGAGGTCTGGGTTCATTATTCCTCGCATCATGTGTTTGGGTGTCACATTGAGAGGTCTGGGTTCATTATTCCTAGCATCATGTGTTTGGGTGTCACCTTGTGAGGTCTGGGTTCATTATTCGTCGCATCATGTGTTTGGGTGTCACCTTGAGAGGTCTGGGCTCATTATTCCTCGCATCATGTGTTTGGGTGTCACCTTGTGAGGTCTGGGTTCATTATTCCTAGCATCATGTGTTTGGGTGTCACCTTGTGAGGTCTGGGTTCATTATTCCTCGCATCATGTGTTTGGGTGTCACCTTGAGAGGTCTGGGCTCATTATTCCTCGCATCATGTGTTTGGGTGTCACCTTGTGAGGTCTGGGTTCATTATTCCTAGCATCATATGTTTGGTTTTCACCTTGTGAGGTCTGGGTTCATTATTCCTAGCATCATGTGTTTGGGTGTCACCTTGTGAGGTCTGGGCTCATTATTCCTCGCATCGTGTGTTTGGGTGTCACCTTTTGAGGTCTGGGTTCATTATTCCTCGCATCATGTGTTTGGGTGTCACCTTGTGAGGTCTGGGTTCATTATTCCTAGCATCATGTGTTTGGGTGTCACCTTGTGAGGTCTGGGCTCATTATTACTCGCACCATGTGTTTGGTGTCACCTTGTGGGGTCTGGGCTCATCATGTGTTTGTGTGTCACCTTGTGAGGTCTGGGTTCATTATTCCTAGCACCATGTGTTTGGGTGTCACCTTGAGAGGTCTGGGCTCATTATTCCTCGCATCATGTGTTTAGGTGTCACCTTGTGAGGTCTGGGCTCATTATTCCTCGCAGCATGTGTCTGGGTGTCACATTGAGAGGTCTGGGTTCATTTTCCTTCTCTGATCTTTGTCCAAGCATATTGGGACTTTTCACGTGTGATTCGTTATGCCCTTCAACTCCAAGCTTGCTGCATTTGTCATTGAAAATGTTTGTATCTGGTTTTTTGTTTGTTACAAAGTTACAAATGCCTACCTGGGAATAACTCCAACTATAAAACTGAAATATTTCACGCATCCTTGTTAAAAAAGTGTTACAAAGTTACATTTGAAGTCGTTTAAACAATCCGACGTGTTTTTGTTACAAAGTTACAAATGTCAATCAGGGGATAACTTCAACTAGAAAAATGAAAATATTTCCCATATCCTTGTTTAAAAGGGTTACACAGTCGAATATACAGCAGATATTTAGTACTATGGAAACTTATGATGACCGTAGGATTTTTAGTGGTGTTATATCCCTGTTTTCGACATATATACATATTTGTTGAAACACAGCTATATTTGCCACCTTGCGAACATGTATACACTGCCAATGCATTCTCTTATATATGCTAGTCGACCATATGTCGTTTTTATCATTATTTAACGATTTGTGTTACATTTTGTAACAATTTTTTTTATCATTTTCTATAATTTGTTCTTACATTCTAAGCAATGTTTATAATTTTTTCTTATATTCGTTAACAATTTTATCTTTTTTTATCAATTTTATTACATTCTTTAACAATTTTGTTATCATTTTTTATCATCATTTCTTAGATTCTTTAACAATTTTTTATCATTATCACTTACATTCTTTAACAAATTGTTTATCATTTTTTTATCATTATTTCTTACATTATTTAGCAATGTTTTATCATTATTTCTTACCTTATTTAGCAATGTTTTATCATTATTTCTTACATTATTTAGCAATGTTTTATCATTATTTCTTACATTATTTAGCAATGTTTTATCATTATTTTCATTTTTTCTTACATTCTTTAACAATGATAAAAATAATATAAAATGTGTTAGGCCAATGCATTCTCTTAAAAAAGCGAGGAATGCATTGACACAGGGTTTTTGCAACAATTAAGGAAGCTCCCGTCATGAAAGGGTTAATTGATGTGAGCCAACTTAGAGTTTCCCGAAGCAGCACGTGATCGCTGAGTAGTTTTGTGTCAGAAGACTCAGTATATTCAAATTGTATGCTTTTATTATGAGCTGGTCCCGACATATTAATGCCGATACCCGCTTTTTACATAGACAATTTTCGCCACGTGCATAATTTTGTCATCCTTATAATCCTATATTGTCTATAGTATTTTTTCCAGAAACTAGGCACTTATATTTCCCGATGGTGTTATTCACTGAAGAAAGGACACAATATGTCTTTAAATTCATGGAGCATCCCCAAACCTGGATCGAGCCCGTTGACTTACATGTATTTACGACTGTTGTAGACAAGTCTCCGTTATTTAGTCACAAACACGTTCCATTAGTACATGATACAACAGCCATTGTCATCAGTGTTACAATTATTCTTATGAAATGAAACTTCTTGTATGCGATTATATTTATAAAAATATAACGGCATGTGATGACAAATATAATTTTTTCTTATATTCTTTAACAATTTTTATCATTTTTTCTTACATTCATTAACAATTTTTTTTTTTTTTTATCTTTTGTTTCTTACATTCTTTATAAATTTTTATCATTTATTCTTATATTCTTTAACTATTTTTATCATTTGTTATCATTATTTCTTACATTCTTTAACAATTTTTCTTCGGTTTTTTAACAATTATAAAAAATAATATAAAATTTGTTAGGCCAATGCATTCTCTTATATATGCGAGGCGACCTATGGTCGACTCGCATATATAAGAGAATGCATTGGCACATTTTTTCGCAATATTTCAGGAAGCTCCAGTCATGAAAGTGTTAAAGGGGAAACAATGAAACATGCCAAACTGGAAGATATCATCGACGCCATTGGAGGGATGGGTCCATTTCAGATTATTCTTATTCTCATTACAATTGGGTCCTGGATTCTCAGTGCGATGACTACGATGATGATGGCTTTCGCCGCTAAAGACCCGGGATGGTGGTGTGTCGGGGAGGGAAATGGATATGATGTTATAAATATGTCACGCTGGAACACAACTTATCAACAATGCACATACAACAAGACAGAATGCAGAAATATTGTGTTCGATGACAGCATGGTCACTGTTGTTACTGAGGTAAAGTAGTGAATTTGTTTCGACATATCTAAATTATAATCTGCTTTAATGTTGAGACCCATCTGCAAACTCACATGAATGGTCTTTTTAGAGCCGAGTTTATTGGTGTTCAACGAGAATGTGAATGCCGAAATGTTGTGTTTGAATATATTATATCTCGCGTGGCTTTCTCGCATACTGATTGACCTAATTATGATATACTATTTCCAATAGTTTCATAATGGACTACTATCCGATATTTCACTTCATCCAGAAATGACGCCTTCTGATTGGCCGAGAGCTATGTCCTATACGGTGTAGTGTTGTGCTAAATTTAGCACACAACTAAATCAAACTCGCATGCAAAAAAAAAAACAATGAACATATATACAAGCCTGTAAATAGTGTCTGTAATTTGCATTATGAGGTCCCCAGAGGGTGAATTTAGTGACGCTATCCCGCATAGCGGGCTAGCATCACTAAATTTACCATCTGGGGACCTCATTCTGCTAAGGCCCTCAACTGCTATGGCAAACCTAGGATCAGATTGTAGTTCCCCAGATGAAGTTGGTGATGTTTACCCATTGGGCACCTCAATTGTGAATTTTATCTTCTGCAAATTAGGGGATATAGAAACTTCCTAGAATGGAAATGTAACTAAAAACAATGTTAATTGTTACTATAGATACTTCCCAGAAGATGAGGCCTAAGCAGAAATAGGTCTCGAGAGGGTGAATTTGGTGATGCTAGCCCGCTGTGCGGGATAGTATCACTCAATTCACCCTCTGGGAACCTCATTCTGCAAATGACATGCAGACACGTTATTTGCAGGCTTGACTGTACACATAAATGTATCCACCAATTTACTAAAGCGCGTTGTATATGAAATTAAAACATTACTATGAATATATGTTTCACAGGAACAACGTCAACTTGCGAAGTGGCAACATTCGTTTGAATTCACCATGCGTTACTGTTTCGGGTTTTCGCACATTAAAAAACCCTAAATACTGCGTCTTTCTGTTTATTGAACAAGATTTCAACACATTCTTCCGACTGTTGTGTTTCTCGTAAACTGTGTATCGGTAAGTGGATAATCATATATCACATGAAACCCATGTAATATCATTGAAAAATCCATTACATATTTTCTTTTATCATATGACTCAATCATTATTTACGTTGGAAAGTATGTCATAAATAAATTTCATATGAACTACTAGTTCACATCATCTTCCGATAATTTGATTGGTTTGTTGACAAAAAGTGTGTTCTGATTGGCTGAATGGCAGCCTGTGCCGAGCCTCTAACTAAATGCAGGTCAAATTCGTGCGCGTCAATCAACGCGATGCCGAAATTCTCGCAATTATAATCTTGAAATATATAGTTTTCGACATTGTTATACGACAAATAGAATATGTAATTCGTATTTATCTAATAAACATACGATATAATGTCACAAACTGAGAACAGAATAGCGCACTATATCTTCGCGTGCATAATATTTCTGCTAGTTCACCAGGTGTAATTGGGCTTCCGGTGCAATGAAGTGACGTCACATTAACCTTTTGCTGCCGACGTCATATAGCTATTTAGTGATTTGTGTGCGTTTTGGACATCATAATCAATTTATAGGTGTCATATGATAAATAGAATATGGAATTCGTGTTTCTCTCATATGATATTTATGAAACTCGTTACGAATTTTCAGTTTTCTCTCGCCGGAGGCTCGAGAAAACTGAAAATTCTTAGACTCGTTTCATAAATATCATATCAGAGAAACACTCATTTCATATCCTCTATTTATTACACGCTTGTTCCTAGAAGTACAGTGTTATTGCTTTTCCATATTTACAAATCTGTATGGAAAGTTCGTTCCATACGCATCTCGTTGACGTAAAATGACGTACATGACGTTCGCCTCAACCATGAAACTGGAACTATTTAAATAAAAGAATCATCACACATGACAAACACGCCCTGTGTGAGCCTAAATATACATTCTAACCCTGTATTTTTAATGCACGAATTCTAGGACGCGAAGCGTGTAATAAACACAGAACGACACGAGGTGTAAATGGGTTTGTCGATACGGCACTCGTGCTGTCGCGGAAGGATAGAACTCGAGGCGCAAGCGCCTCTCGTTCTATCCTTCCGCGACAGCACTCGTGTCGTATCGACAAACCATTTACACATCGTGTCGTTCTGTGTATATCTGTCACTAATGTGTAATCGCCGGGATACTTGGCACAGCGCCAAGTAAATTACCGCGCGGATTAATACTATTTAGAAAAGCCGAACTTGAAACTAATACTAGAACTTGCAAAATGATTGTTTTGTTCATTAAAGTTCGGTTATTGTCCAACTTAGTTGCATTAACGAAAATAGGCACAAAAACAAAGAGGCGAATTGGGGGACTATAAGTTTCATCGCAAGGCAGAGCGCGTAATACTGCCAGATACGGTTGTGAAGCGTCTCAGCCAACGCCGTGCGTGTATGCATTTAACATGCATTTTTCAGCTTCTTTTAAAGATTTTGATTTGTTAAAAAGGCATAAAGCTCTAGTTTTTTTTTCCATGAGATATCCAAGATCTTCAACTCGTTATGTTGGGATATAAGATTTTATGAAACTCGTTTCATAAATTTGATTCACAACTCGTCTACGACTCGTTGTGAATCAAATTTATCAAACTCGTTTCATAAAATCTTATATCCCAACATAACCCGTTGGAGATCATCTTTATCTGTTCTCAGTAAAACGAGGTGAACAGTATTTCTATTAACATGTTATGATGTCATTTGAACAGCCCGGTAGTTGGTGTTGGCTGGGTCCGCACTGGACCGGAATTTACTTTTGCCAAATAATTTTCCAAATGAAAATATTTTTTGCCAAATTATTTTATCATTTGCCAAATGCTATCCCTGATAGTATCATTTTCTGCAACCTTAATTCTTATGTTACGACACTCGCGGTTTGAACGACTTTTAATATCGATAGAAAAGCAGTAACTTAATAATTAATTATACTCGCATCTCTATTGTGGTTTATCATATAACAATAAGCCAATCACCGAACAATATAGTGATAGAAGGGTTGCTTCATCGGAAGGGAACTATGTAAACACCATCATCATCACCACCATCACCAATACCAACATACTAAATACTAGCAATCACTCCAACCATCAGTACTAATGCTGTCAGATTAACTGCATCTTAATAGAGGTGTTAACATTTTCTAAACCTTATAAAACACAACTAATATAATTCTGCTGTAAGAGTATCCTGAAATGAATGGTATTGATTAACCAATATTGTTCAACTTTCTTGAGGAATTAAAAAGTGACTTGCCAAAACTTTTGCCAAATGAAAATACTTTTTGACAAATGTGAATTAATTATGCCATTGGTAAATTTGGCAAGTGTTTTCTGGGCTCACAATTGATGAATAAATTATATTTTAAAAATATATTACTCTTTGACTCTGTGTCGTGTCGCTGACTAATCAAGTAATGAGGTATGTTAGTTGTCATTTTTGAGAATATTAGAGCTGGATTATATGTTTATTCGGGTCTCTATATTGAGTCTAGAAACCGGTTCACACCCTCGGCCAATCAAATTTCTCAATTCATGATCACTATTTCTTGTATGAATCTGTATTTTGGCGGGCCAAAATATAGACTTGAGCTAAATATCACACAGAAGTTGGTATTAATTGGATAGTAAGCTGAAAGGAGATCTGAGCGGTAGATGTGAAATTCTAACAACACGCCATGATAATGATCGCACCAGTTACTCGGGAAGTTAAAACACGGATCATTCCATTATTAGCAGACATATTGGATGGGCTGCATTGGTGGGGGCCCAACGATTGAATATGTTTTGGTTTGTCGGGAGGGGCGGGTGATTGTTTCGAATGTATAATCCACAATAATCACGTAATGATCTTTAGAGTGACAACATTGAGAACATTCCACAAACTGTTCACATATACATCCAAGTGCGCGCAGAATACAGGCACTATACACAGGTTTGCTCAAGTCTCTTGTCACGAATGCCGGTGATATTTCATCACACAAACTTTATGCAATGTGGAATAGTTTCACTTCGGAGTCCGAACACTACCGGAACATTGTCTCCTGTGTTCTGAACGATAATTCCATTATGACAACAAGATGAAAAATAACCTTAACAGCGAAAACAGTTTATTATCACAAGGAAGAATCTGTGTTATCAAGAAACACGTTGTCAGTATAAAAACGTTCTCAAATTCGGAGACAAAATGGTTTATCAATGATGATATATAATGCAGACGCAAGTGACCCGATTGTCAACGAGCATTTGACTAATAATTATTCAACAGGAATATGCATCACCACAAACCATTCAATTAACATTTGATTGAATTGTAATTGATAGGTAATCATTGTATTGGATGTGGCTCAATTCCTCTTACCTCTGGGTGTGAATCGGTTTATAAATATGTCATAACCCGCTTGGGTATCTGTACAAGAAATACAGATCGCGGCGCTAAAGCGCCTTGATTATTATGTATTCCTTGTACACATACCCAAGCGGGTTATAACCTATACGTACATGTATGTGTACACGCTAGTAGCGGGTTATAACATATACGTACATGTATGTGTACACATACCCAAGCGGGTTATAACCTATACGTACATGTATGTGTACACATACCCAAGCGGGTTATAACCTATACGTACATGTATGTGTACACATACCCAAGCGGGTTATAACCTATACGTACATGTATGTGTACACATACCCAAGCGGGTTATAACCTACACGTACATGTATGTTTACACGCTATTAGATCATGCTATGAATCTATACTGTGGCTAACGCCCGTAGAGATCATATTCCACCAGTACTAAACCTGGGAACTTTTTGAAGTTTTGACAGGGAATCTTATAAAGTCGAAAAAATAACGCGGGAATATATTTCTTAATTATTATTTGTTCCCTAATGATGTGAGGGCCCAACTCGAAATTGCATGCTTTTCCGTGACTTTTGTGAGCCGAGACCGCAATGAATATTGAATTAATTATCCAGCAGAAATTCCATCCATAATTAATTGTAAGCGACGCGAAGCAAAATCGCTCACAAAGTCACTTAAATCGTGAAATATTCAGTTGGGACCTTCACCAACAATGAAGTACATTATTGAGGAACAGATACTAACTAGAAATATATTCCCCGCGTTAATTTTTTCGACTGTATAAGGTTCCATGTCAAAACTTTAAAAGTTCCCAGGTTTTGTACTGTGGAATATGATCTCTAAGGGCGTTAACCAGAGTAGAGATTCTTGTGTGTGTGCGAATTTGTTAATTCACGTGTCAACATTTAACATTTTCATCTACTGTGAATGACTTTAAATTCGTTGGTATCAATTTTCGTCGTTCAGCCATTTATGACTTTTTTGTGGGTTCATTAATTCGTGGGTCCGCCGGTACTAACCGTTACCTCCAAACCCCCAATAATAACAATAATAACAATAATAACAATCAAGTCGAATTAATAGAAGTGCAGACACCTCGGCGATCCGTCGGAAATTGCGCGTCCGCACTGTAATCGTATAATTAATCAGCATGTCGTGTGTCCAATCTTTTGTTGACGACTATTGAGAATGTCAACAACGGTATTGTATTACATAAACCTACATAACATTGGCGAAAGTCACTTTCTTCTCATAACATAACTCCCTAGGCTTTGGATATACATTGGGTCAATATATATAGTTACATTTACATCCCTCATGACATTCTCAAAATGGCGACTGTTTCAAAAATAACATATTTTTCGTGGGGCTTTTAATTTCGTGGTTATCAACAACCACGAAAACCACGAAAATCGTGAAAATTGGAACACCACGAATAAATGTACTTTTACAGTATTTCATGTTATTGTTCGTTAGTTTGAACTAGTATGCGACAGTTCGACCATCACATCATCGATAACGACAACCCAGATGATTGGTCAACTCGTCGGAACCATAGTAACGGGACAACTCGCCGACTCGTTTGGGAGGAAGTATTTATTCATCGCGTCTCTCCTTGTGTTGACTGCGACGAATTTGGGTTCAGCTCTGGTCGGATCCTGGCGCGCTATGATCGCATGCAGGTTGGTTTGATCATTTCATTTTAGTTCCGACCAAAAACCATGGTGCACAAATTAGCACGTTACGGCATTAAATGGTAGAAACAGGTTTGTCACAAAAAAGTAATTATTAGGTGGGTAAGGTAAATTGGTAAAACCACAGAAAAATTACTTTATTTTTCATTTTGTTTTGTTTTTTACTTCTTTGTTAGACTCTCGACCGATAGTACTCTCATTTAGTTTTTCAATGCATTCTATCTCTTAACATATGATATATTGTCATTGATATCATACTTAACTGAATTGATTAAATAGATATCATTAATACATTATAATTTTGCTAGTGACATATTATGTGTTTCTATTCAAGTACTAATGTATATATATACATAATGATGCACAGTATTCTCACTACACTAAATTAATCAGTACCAATATTCCATTGTATATTGGTGGTAGTCTGTTGAAACATAGTTTAATTGACCCCAAATGTATCAATGTTTATAGAGTAATCTATATGTTAAATAACGGACCATGGATGATGCCAAAAATCGAGTCTAACTGCTGTAGGTCATAATATATATCAATGTGCAGTATGGACACTATTTAAGCAATAACTATTTCGATTAAGATTATGCAGTTATAACTGAAAAGTTTGAAGATAAATTCTATAACGCGCGTAGCGTATTTATAGAAAATTTACCTTAAAGGGGTACTGTACGCCAAATGTTGTTGTTGGTTTCTATAGTCTCCGAGTCGGCGAATAAGGTAACAAGTTTTCCATTATTTGAAAGTCTGTTGAGTACAAAGTCATGTTACGGATGACAAATTTACCGGAATGCAAAAATCCAAATTGAAGTTTTCAACCAAATGAATCAAATAAAAGTTATATTATATGCATACTAGTCCCATATAATCATTTAAGTTATTGTATCGTCGCTAGTCAGTGAGTGGCTTGAGTGTTCTCCCCGCATCATCATAATATTTTAAGCGATCGTGTGTGCGATCGGTTTAACAATCCAGTATCCCTCAATTACTGTTTTTGATTACGGTAATTCGTAATTTAATTGACGCCATTTTATGGCTCCAGTCATAAATTCAATTTATATCAAATTATTAACTTTTAAATTATTAAATTTTAAGATAGCCTATTAACCTGAGCGTTTACAGAATACATCTTCGACTCAAATTACTTATGTTTCTATATATTATCGATATTAGATCGTTGTTGTCACCGGAAATTTAATGAAAATGGCGTACAGTACCCCTTTAAAACTTTTCGGTTATAACTCATAACCTTAAAGACATATTATGTACTTGTTCGGGTGCGTAAAACTGATCAGTTAGTATTCAGGCGCTATGCCAACAAATGGAGGAATGTACCATTCCACTAACATCGCCGAAAATCTGAAGCAAATCGACCGTACAACTCCATAGGAGACAGTGTCTGAACTAAGCTCGAATGTCAATATTTACTACTCGATTCGGGACGCATCTATCGGCGATAAACTAACGAAAACTATTTCGCCATCGAGAGTCACTGCATTTAATTAATATATAAGAATGACGGTGTGTGTTGTCAATTTGGTTATAATATTTGTAAAAATTACTACTTTGAACAAGATTATTCTCCATTTATATTTGATCACCCTACCCGAGTGCTTCACATCACTTTAATCGTAACAAGAGTTATTTCTTATAACTTATTCAGTCATTTCATAAGAGAACCACCAAAAGAATAAGCTAGAGGTATGACGAGCGTACAACATTGAGACTAAAAGACACGCGACGTGGAAAGGGAAACCTGTCATTCAAAACTTTTGTCGCAACTGATTGCGAGGCACCGGCAACTGATCACGCATCGCGAGGCATCGGATAGCTGATCATGCATCGCGAGACACCGGACAGCTGATCACGCATCGCGAGGCACCGGATAACTGATCACGCATTGCGAGGCACCGGACAACTGATCACGCATCGGCACCAGACAGCTGATCACGCACCGCGAGGCACCGGATAACTGATCACGCATCGCGAGGCACCAGACAGCTGATCACGCATCGCGAGGCACCGGATAACTGATCACGCATCGCGAGGCACCGGACAGCTGATCACGCATCGGCACAAGACAGCTGATCACGCACCGCGAGGCACCGGATAACTGATCACGCATCGCGAGGCACCGGACAGCTGATCACGTATCGGCACAAGACAGCTGATCACGCACGCGAGGCACCGGCCAACTGATCACGCATCGCGAGGCACAGGACAGCTGATCACGTATCGGCACCAGACAGCTGATCACGCATCGCGGGGCACCGGATAACTGATCACGCATCGCGAGGCACCGGACAGCTGATCACGTATCGGCACCAGACAGCTGATCACGCACCGCGAGGCACCGGATAACTGATCACGCACCGCGAGGCACCGGCCAACTGATCACGCATCGCGAGGCACCGGACAGCTGATCACGCATCGGCACCAGACAGCTGATCACGCACCGCGAGGCACCGGATAACTGATTACGCATCGCGAGGCACCGGACAGCTGATCACGTATCGGCACCAGACAGCTGATCACGCATCGCGAGGCACCGGACAGCTGATCACGCATCGCGAGGCACCGGACAACTGATCACGCATCTCGAGGCACCGGACAGCTGATCACGCACCCACGACGCACCGGATAACTGATCACGCATCGCGAGGCACCGGATAACTGATCACGCATCGCGAGGCACCGGACAGCTGATCACGCATCGCGAGGCACCGGATAGCTGATCACGCATCGCGAGGCACCGGATAACTGATCACGCATCGCGAGGCACCGGATAACTGATCACTCACCGCGAGGCACCGGCCAACTGATCACGCATCGCGAGGCACCGGATAACTGATCATGCATCGCGAGACACCGGACAGCTGATCACGCATCGCGAGGCACCGGATAACTGATCACGCATCGCGAGGCACCGGACAGCTGATCACGCATCGGCACCAGACAGCTGATCACGCACCGCGAGGCACCGGATAACTGATCACGCATCGCGAGGCACCAGACAGCTGATCACGCATCGCGAGGCACCGGATAACTGGTCACGCATCGCGAGGCACCGGACAGCTGATCACGCATCGGCACAAGACAGCTGATCACGCACCGGATAACTGATCACGCATCGCAAGGCACCGGACAGCTGATCACGTATCGGCACCAGACAGCTGATCACGCACCGCGAGGCACCGGCCAACTGATCACCCATCGCGAGGCGCCGGACAGCTGATCACGTATCGGCACCAGACAGCTGATCACGCATCGCGGGGCACCGGATAACTGATCACGCATCGCGAGGCACCGGACAGCTGATCACGTATCGGCACCAGACAGCTGATCACGCACCGCGAGGCACCGGATAACTGATCACGCACCGCGAGGCACCGGCCAACTGATCACGCATCGCGAGGCACCGGACAGCTGATCACGCATCGGCACCAGACAGCTGATCACGCACCGCGAGGCACCGGATAACTGATCACGCATCGCGAGGCACCGGACAGCTGATCACGTATCGGCACCAGACAGCTGATCACGCACCGCGAGGCACCGGATAACTGATCACGCACCGCGAGGCACCGGCCAACTGATCACGCATCGCGAGGCACCGGACAGCTGATCACGCATCGGCACCAGACAGCTGATCACGCACCGCGAGGCACCGGATAACTGATTACGCATCGCGAGGCACCGGACAGCTGATCACGTATCGGCACCAGACAGCTGATCACGCATCGCGAGGCACCGGACAGCTGATCACGCATCGCGAGGCACCGGACAACTGATCACGCATCTCGAGGCACCGGACAGCTGATCACGCACCCACGACGCACCGGATAACTGATCACGCATCGCGAGGCACCGGATAACTGATCACGCATCGCGAGGCACCGGACAGCTGATCACGCATCGCGAGGCACCGGATAGCTGATCACGCATCGCGAGGCACCGGATAACTGATCACGCATCGCGAGGCACCGGATAACTGATCACTCACCGCGAGGCACCGGCCAACTGATCACGCATCGCGAGGCACCGGATAACTGATCATGCATCGCGAGACACCGGACAGCTGATCACGCATCGCGAGGCACCGGATAACTGATCACGCATCGCGAGGCACCGGACAGCTGATCACGCATCGGCACCAGACAGCTGATCACGCACCGCGAGGCACCGGATAACTGATCACGCATCGCGAGGCACCAGACAGCTGATCACGCATCGCGAGGCACCGGATAACTGGTCACGCATCGCGAGGCACCGGACAGCTGATCACGCATCGGCACAAGACAGCTGATCACGCACCGGATAACTGATCACGCATCGCAAGGCACCGGACAGCTGATCACGTATCGGCACCAGACAGCTGATCACGCACCGCGAGGCACCGGCCAACTGATCACCCATCGCGAGGCGCCGGACAGCTGATCACGTATCGGCACCAGACAGCTGATCACGCATCGCGGGGCACCGGATAACTGATCACGCATCGCGAGGCACCGGACAGCTGATCACGTATCGGCACCAGACAGCTGATCACGCACCGCGAGGCACCGGATAACTGATCACGCACCGCGAGGCACCGGCCAACTGATCACGCATCGCGAGGCACCGGACAGCTGATCACGCATCGGCACCAGACAGCTGATCACGCACCGCGAGGCACCGGATAACTGATCACGCATCGCGAGGCACCGGACAGCTGATCACGTATCGGCACCAGACAGCTGGTCACGCATCGCGAGGCACCGGACAGCTGATCACGCATCGCGAGGCACCGGACAACTGATCACGCATCTCGAGGCACCGGACAGCTGATCACGCACCGCGAGGCACCGGATAACTGATCACGCATCGCGAGGCACCGGATAACTGATCACGCATCGCGAGGCACCGGGCAGCTGATCACGCATCGCGAGGCACCGGATAGCTGATCACGCATCGCGAGGCACCGGATAACTGATCACGCATCGCGAGGCACCGGATAACTGATAACGCACCGCGAGGCACCGGCCAACTGATCACGCATCGCGAGGCACTGGATAACTGATCACGCATCGCGAGGCACCGGATAACTGATCTCGCACTGCGAGGCACCGGCCAACTGATCACGCATCGCGAGGCACCGGACAGCTGATCACGCATCGGCACCAGACAGCTGATCACGCACCGCGAGGCACCGGATAACCGATCACGCATCGCGAGGCACCGGACAGCTGATCACGTATCGGCACCAGACAGCTGATCACGCACCGCGAGGCACCGGACAGCTGATCACGCATCGCGAGGCACCGGACAGCTGATCACGCATCGCGAGGCACCGGACAACTGATCACGCATCTCGAGGCACCGGACAGCTGATCACTTATCGGCACCAGACAGCTGATCACGCACCGCGAGGCACCGGACAGCTGATCATGCATCGCGAGGCACCGGACAGCTGACCACGCACAACGAGGCACCGGCCAACTGATCACGCATCGCGAGGCACCGGATAACTGATCACGCATTATCCTATTATGCACAAACTCTTGTTAGATTAAATTTCGAAATTTCATGTTAAATGGTAGGAAGCATTGAACAGTTTCCATGTATACATTTTAGGCAAGCGGTGTAGGCGTGGTCACTCCGCGCTGCTGTCAGTTCTGTAGCTGGAAAGTAATCAAGAAATTTAGGCTATCAAGAAATAATCTAAATGGCAATGTGGGTAACAGCCAATTGTTTTACAGAATTCCCTGGATTGACAGATTATGATTAAATTATATGGAATTACATACCTGTTAATATGCGCATTGGCACCAGCAGGGCAACCTCATGGTTAGTCCGCATTGACTACAAATAGCAAGGAATCCATTTCTTCGGTTCCAAGTAATTTCAATCACTTATAAGATCCAACCATTTGTACATAACGAACGGTAACGGAGGTACCATTCAGACACAAATTAGGAGTTTTGTATCCCAATACTATGAACAATGATGAATATTTCCTTACTTCCATCCATTCAATTGATATTTCATATGAAGGTTCATATGAAAATCACAATTAAAATATACCTTGTTGTGGTCATTTTCAAAATTGGACGAAGGGTTGGGTAACGTACCTGATTTGAACAAGCCTTCTAGGGTTGCTAAACTTCAGTGAAGTACACAACTCTGTGAATGTTTTCGAGGAAGAAAAATGTAATGTTGCCCATATGGAAAATTTGTGTTGTTATGAATTATATATTCTCTCAATGTATCTTCTTAATAAACTTTGTCATTACAAATTCCAGATTGTAACGGACGTACCTATTTTCAGTAACGGACGTGACCTTGTGAAACTAAGATCATTGGGTCGATAATTTGTAGCCAAAATCAATCAGTTAGGTGTTTTGTTAAAATGGTTACATCTTTTAACAGTTTTTAGATATTAGATATATGTAATGCTGATGGGCCATTTGAACACATAATCGAGGCTGAATCACCATGCTTGGGCCTGAATTTGAGCTGTTATTGCATTTTGTATTTGAGAGTTTAAAATTACAATGTAGGATATAGGCTATGTCAATTCCTAAGATTCAACCAGTGAATTTGGATATTATCATAAAGTATTAACTCTTTCAGGGGCCGATCTCATCGGCCATAATTTACGGTCTGTAAAATCGGCCCTAAAAAAAAAATAAAAAAAATTTTGTTTATAGCTTTTTTTGGGTTGAATATTTTTGGCCATGCTTAAGCATGCTATAGCGAATTTAAAAACAAACTGGATAAAACATTAGGAGCATGTTATGACTCAAAACTATCACCAAGCATTCATAGTAATAATTTTGATGCCCATGAAAAACGTAAGATTCCCTGGCACTAAACCTACAAAATAAGTCTGTGAAGGAATATAAGAAAAAATTATTTAAATTGTAAAAAATTGTAAAAAATAATAAAAAATGATGAAAAATTGTTAGGCCAATGCGTTCTCTTATATATGCGAGGCGACATATGGTCGACTCGCATATATAAGAGAATGCATTGGCACAGGGTATATGGGTTGATACAAAAATTGGACTTGGCACTGACAGGGTTAATGGCATATGGGATATCTATGATGAATAAACATAGATATGTATATACACACACTGTGAATACATGCTTCCATGGCTGCACTAATGCTGCAGAGTTGACAATGTTTGACCACCAATAGTATTAGGTAACATACAGCACAGGCTACCAAGTGAATGGACATGACATTGCAAACAATTATCACTTGATTGTGTTGTCAACGGTATATGCATGGCCACCTTTTTTCTTTCTGACTTATGCTGTCTGAATGGTTTTGGTAACGGGTGTATCTCCCAAAAAAGTTACGGACATACCAATTTTAAGTACATTATATCTCGAGGAAAATAATATACAGTTATCGCCCGCGATTGAGTGAGACACGGGGATTTGTCGCCCGCTCGAGACCTGGAATGTCACCCGAGGGCCGCCAGGGTGATAACTGTATTGTTATCTGACACGAACCTCCTTAATAGCAGGCATAAATGCGCGCATATATTCTTTAATCCAGTTCGAAAAGTTAATTTTATGTTGGAATCATCGCTATTTAGAAAATAAAACATTCATAATCTGGATCAATTAACAGACCCGTCATTTGCGCAGATATTCTCCGGTCAGTTTGCTGGTTGCATTGTGGAAATCGGTTCACGGAAAGAGGAGTAAAGCAATTTCGAAGTTGAGTAGCCATGCAGCGAAATGTATACGGTTTTCTTTCAAATGAGCGTGAAGACGCTGACAGACGTGTTAATTTCGAGAATGCTAAAATGTGGAACTAACACGTTGTAGTAGTGCAAAAAGAAATTGACATCTGTCACAGATCGTTACGCAACATACGGGTATTCTCTGAAGTCTGAGGAATGTATTGAAGAAAAGAAATAATCAATTGATAAACAGCAAAGAGTGGCTATTTGATCTAGTACATAAACGTAGTTGTAACGTATGTACATCGTATGTGCAATTGTCTGCAGCATACCAACTGCATAATAAGGTTGATCTATTTGTCCCACGGTCTTTATTATTGATATAAAAAGGTCCAATATGAATATTACACCTTATAACATATATGTGTCTGTGATAACACCATTTATACATAGCGTGCTTTAATTGCAAATAAAAAAACACACAATTATGCAAATTAGCAAACACCACAGTTCGCGATTGTTATGAAACAGTGGGGTTTATAAAAACAGTGTTTTTCGAAATTATCAGAGAGCTGTCAGAGAATCTCTGCGCGGTGAGTTATTCGAATTCTATGTTTACTGGTAACAGCTGAGCGGTCAATAACTGAGACAATGTTACCCACGAGGGTAATATGGTGATTTACGGCCCGCCATGTGACGCACTCTCAGCCAATCAGAAGAGAGGAAAATGGGATGAAATGGGATGAAGGATAACAAGGTGATTTACGGCCCGCCATGTGACGCACTCTCAGCCAATCAGAAGAGAGGAAAATGTGATGAAGGATAACAAGAATAGTTATGCTCAAGAATTAAATTAATCAAGAATTAAGTCAGTTCCAAAAACATGCTTTATTAACAAGCATTTCATTCCATGGCCTAAAGTGTTTATTATGTGCGATGACTATATCATACTCAATTTTGGCAACGGACGTACTGGTCGTCCAATTCCATGCGATTGGAAATAATTTTTCTCTGCAATATGATCTCCTCTAGCTAAAAAGCTAATTTTCCTATGCTTAGGGTTTGTTTCAACTTCTATGTGAAGCTAAATCGTCAGTGAAGATAATTTTTCAAGTAAATTGTGGATTATTCTGTTTAAATACCACAAACAAATGAATTTGATAGGAACAAATTGGAATTACTTAGCCAGGCATATATATGCAGTAACTTACCATGATAGATCAATTATGCCTATTCAAGTAACAAGGAAGTGTTCCTCTAACAGGAAAAATGTATTATACATTGCGAAGCCGAGGTTTAAATGTTTACTCTATGTCCACTTTTTATAACGTTCGCATAATTCAGTTTTTACCACCAATGTGTTAGCTTTCTGGATGAGCATTCGATGGCACATGTTACACAAATAAAATAAAATAAATTAGTATCATGTGCACATATATGTGCATGAAGCTTTGAGTAGTCAAATCAATGCCTCGTAACAAGCATCATTGGGAAAACTACAAATTAGATTCAACGAACACCTCAAACGGGTTGCAGCCATTTTCAGAGGTTTCAGTTATTTGCTTTATAACTTCAAGTCGATCTGAATAACACCTAGTACAAACGCTATCTCATGCCAAATGGGGTGGGATGCTGAAAAATCGCAAGCCAATTTCCGCGCGATTTAGTTTGCCGTGTCCCGCGTGACTCAGCATCGCATGCGAATATCTTATACTATGTTTCGATTGTAAAATTCAAAGAAATGTAACTCTAATATACCCGTTATTTAGTAAAAAATCATACCAAAAGAATGACACCACAAAGAGACACGTTTCAAAAACACTATAGGAAAAATCACTTTTAGGAGGCGGACGTCACTGTCTAACCTGTTGGGAAACACAAAATTCAAACTGTTATTGAAGCGCCGCAGGCGCGTTAAGCAACGTCACCCCTTTTTCAAATTGATATCGAGGCAGTCAGGTCGCGCCAGCGACCGCTGCCGCGGGGGCCTGATGGCTCATAAAAACAACTCTATATATAAGCGCCCGCGGCTACCACTTTATAGCATCAAGGGTAGACTGAGCAAATCGAGACGGGATGCTGGTCCCGCCAAACTCTCCAGACGGCATCGACATATCAAAACGCATGCGATTCTCGCCTATCGTATCTGTATTTGGACGGGATTGTGTGCGGATGCGCTGGAATAACCCTATACTGGTACTAATTTTAAATAATTTGGAAAAAGACTAACAATGTTTTGTTTACATACAAGGGTCTGTACAGATCATCTCAATTTCATCATATTAAAATTTATATAAAATGTCACTGATCCTGAATGTGTCTGCGACTTTGGATGGCAGCGACAGGTTAAAGTAAATCCACTAATATTGTAAACTACCAGAAACAGAAATATGCCCTTACACAGAAGAGAAACAATTCTACAGTTTCATAATTTGTTTGACAATTGTGTTCACGTGTGCCCACTGAGAATAGCACGTGTGCCTATAATACACGCAATCCATCCATGCAGGTTCTTCGCTGGACTAGCCATGGGCGTTTCAACAGCCTTCATACTTCCGATCGAATTCACAGGCAGAGCGTACAGATACCTGATAACAATGGTCCCATTCTGGGGCATCGGCGAGACGCTATTTGGTGTTCTGGCTTACGCCCTCGAGGATTACCGACTTATGTGTTTTACGACAGCAGCAATTTACATTCCATACATTATGATGGCGTTCTAGTAAGTTGTAGGATCTATATCTTGTGTGTATTATAATATAGGGTGTCACCCCCCCCCCCCCTCCACCATGAATCCTGAATACCAGTTAATTTTGGGGGGTGAATCCTGAATACATGTTAAGAAATAATATGCGATAAATGACATACAAATTGACTGTTTTAATATACCGGTTAATTAAAGTTTGGAATTGGAACACAAATCAAATATAGTTTCCGGACGCTTTCCGGTTAACGACCGAAGATACGCTTGTCGCGTTATGGGCGTTATGAGGCCGTTATGATACGATTTATGATGGCATGGTGGTCGATATGCCCAAGAAGCTATTCTACCCACTCATTCATACAGATAACTAGCACAAAATATTATTTTGCGCCATCAAAACCTGCGTCCAAGATGTTTTGCTTGAACCCGAATACCAGTTAATTCGGGGGTATGAATCCCGCGTACGGCTTCAAAACACCCTGAATATCGCGTACCGAATAGGGGGGTGATACCCTCATAATAGGGCGAAGGTATTCTCAATAGCTCGGTCATTACCGCTTCGCTAGGAAATAGCGTTGAAAATGGTTAACATAATTATGTTTGCAGATATTGGACCAGGAACCAGTCTAAACAACAATATATATCGAGTACATGCAACCTAATAAGGCATGAGAGTATCAGAAGCAATGGCAGACGACAGCTATATAACAATTTACATTCACTAGGCAAGTATATCAATTTTGAGACAAAATTATGTTGTTAATATTTGCTTTTACTTCCATGACAGTAAATAGTTTACTGTGGTTGTCGAATTAATGTTAACTTCCGATGATAGTCAGTTAAGCAATGTAGTATTTATGCCCTGACAGCTTTGTTCCAGAGAGTATACGATGGTTGGTGACTAAATCAAGGACAACAGAGGCAGAGGCCATCATCAAGCGAATTTCACGGATGAACGGAAAGAAATGCCCACCACTGGGCGAAATATTTCATGCTGTTGCACAATGCCACACGATCGGAGAGGCTGAGCGGATATATACATATCGCGATTTGGTATCATGGGTGATTTTGAAGAAGCTTTTGCCCTGCATGTTCATCAGGTTTGTTGTGTGCATACCGCCAGAAGCCCGCTTTCCTTAAACGGGCAATGTACACTATATGACTCGAGTCATAAACTCATTTTCGTTATAATTGTGACCCGCCATATCAAATCCAGTCGTAAGTCGGGATTTTTTTTACCCTGTGCCAATGCATTCTCTTATATATTCGAGTCGACCATAGGTCGCCTCGCATATATAAGAGATTGCATTGGACTAACAATTTTTTACAATTTTAATAATTTTTTCTTGTAATCTTAGGCCAATGCATTATCTTATATATGCGAGGCGATCTATGGTCGACTCGCATATATAAGAGAATGCATTGGCACAGGGTAAGAAAAATCCCGACTTACGACTGGATTTGATATGGCGGGTCACAATTATGTTGTTTGTATCGTTCATAGATTACATGAATGTATTTTGCACTAATCCATGGCTCAATTTCATTCATGTGTTGCATATATTCTGTTTCGTAAATAAGAAGATGGACCCGAACAAAATGATGATACTGATATCACAGATCTAATAGTTCAAATGGAGGAATTATATTTCTGTGACGAAGTGAATGCCCCTATTATAGATGATGAAATTTTGAAAGTGATATCTTCTCTCAAATCAAATAAGTCCGCTGGCATCGATATATAGAGTGTGCAATGAATATTTAAAGACATCTGCGCAAGTTATGTTTCCGTTCGACCTGCGCCTGTTCAACTATGTCCTTGATACGGGTTTTTTTACCCTGAAGACTGGGCTATTGGAATGATCGTTCCGCTATACGAGAACAGTGGTGTGAAAACTGACTCTGATTCTTACAGAGGCATTATCCTACTTAGTTGTATTGGTAAGCTATTTACGGGTGTCATTAAATCAAGAATTTCAAACTTTGTTGAAAGTACCAAGAAACTTCATGAAAATCAGTCAGGTTTTTGAAAAGGACGATACACTATTGATAACATATTCAGCGTGTTCTGTCTCTCACAACTTTACTTAAGCGCAAGAAAGAAATTATTCTGTTGCTTTGTTGACTTCCGCAAAGCTTTTGATACGATTTGGCGCCAGGGACTCTGTGTCAAACTATTGCGTAATGACATTAACGGGACAATTTTCAATGTTATTCGTAATATGTGTCAATGTCTTGTATTTTCAAAAATGGTAGTTGATCTGACTTTTTCGTGTGTAGATCGGGAGTTAGGCAAGGGGGTTTTGTCACCTCTTCTATTTTCCTTATATTTGAATGATGTACAGGATTTTCTCGAAAACTGTGCCCTGAACGGCTTGCGTTACATTGACCAGCGCAACGTAGACCTATACCTGGAAATTATCTTAACTTATTGTGCCTTCTGTATGCAGACGATACTGTTCTATTTGCTGATAGCGCGCAAGAGTTGCAACGATTGTTAAATGCATTTAGTGATTATGCCGACGCATGGAATTTAGAGGTGAATAACAAGAAGACAAAAGTAATGATATTTCTGGTACTAAATCACTGAACCATACATTTACAATCAGCGACGACCGCTTGGATATAATTGACGGTTTTAAGTATCTTGGTATCGATTTCTTCTACAACGATAGATTCTGTCGCGCAATCAAAAATATACGACCAAAGGCAACAAATGCCACGTTCGGTCTTCTCTCTAACATCAGAACCCTACACCTACCTATTGATCTTTCTTTAAAACTCTTTGATTACTTGATTCAACCGATATTATTATACGGGTGTGAAGTCTTGGGATTTGAAAACACCAAGACTATAAAAGCTGTGCATTTAAAATTTTGCAAATTATTAACTCGTATGAAATCAAGCACTCCAAATTACATAGTATATGGTGAACTTGGACGATGCCTCTAGACATCGTGATTAAAAAGCGCATGGTATCATTTTGGTCCAAATTAGTTGATAGTACTAACCCTCTGGGGACCTCATTCTGCAAATGACAGACATGCTATTTACAGGCTTGCATACAAAGAACATGGCATCTTCTCGTGTGGCTTATGATGTGAACACATCGTTATCTGTTTCAGTTTCGCCCTTGGAACATGTTGGTATGGAATAGCGTTTGGTTTGCCCGAGCTGGCTGGGAACATATACATTAATCTGATCTTGAGTGGCGCGGCGTCCTTACCGGCTTCACCCATCTCAAGTATCCTGATGCAAAGGTAGAATATAAAATACACACGTACAGTAATGCCCTAAATAATCGACTTAACCACAGCAGAATTTTGGGTAATTTTTCAGGATTTAGTCGGAAATATGGCTTGTTGCATTCATCGGAAAGTTCTCACTGAAATATTACCCAAAATTCTGCTGTGGTTAAGGAGTCGATTATTTAGAGCATTACTGTAGTGTTTCGGAATACCTTATTTACACCACTCGTGGGATTTGTGATTTATCGCATGAGTTTAGGGCACGTTCATACAGCTTGCACGTTTGCACATTATGGTTTGCGGGTATTTCGTCGAAGAAAAATATATGGTGCTAGAATATAAACGGAAACAAAATATAAAATTGGGACATGTCTCTATTCCGAAGGTTCGCTATTCCGAAGGTTTATTATTCCGAAGGTTCTCTATTCCGAATGTTCGCTATTCCGAATGTTCACGATTCCGAATGTTCACTATTCCGAAGGTTCGCTATTCCGAAGGTTCTCTATTCCGAAGGTTCGCTATTCCGAAGGGTTTTGTTATTTTAATGTTAATTCTATATTCTAAAGTATTGAGAGGGTTAATTATCACGAGGACTCTTTTTATGAAGAAAATAACTTAAAACATTAAAACAATAAATGTGATATTGTTTTGTTTCCGCGGTTTTCTTGAGATTTAATGTCATTACGTACGACGTTATTTCTCGATACACATTCACGTCACGCAGCCCACACAATTGCTATGTTTCCACACGATTGCGTCTGACGTAATATCTCAACAATCTTAGAGGCAAGAATACGCCAGCTAAAGGCGGATTATAACATTGGGGCTATAACGCTAAATGAATACTGGAGGCCATAATATACTGCGTAACAGAATATCGCTGAATATACGGGTATGAGATGAACCTAACTGCAATTGTGACTTTGTATTGACTTTAAAGGCCCACTTAATTTTCGAGTCACCGATTATTTTTTTATAGTGCCTTGATATACGGTTTTAATAACAATTTATGCCATAAAATATGATTAAAATACTATAATTCATCACCATTTGAAACGTTTGTGTCTCAGAAGATGCCCATAGAGAAATAGAAAACAGCTTAAATCATAAAACGATGGCTCCAATGATGCAACAGAATTCATACTAAAATGTATTTTCAATGGAAGGGAGATAACTATCTTTAAAATATAGTTATTCCCCCTCCATTGAAAATAGTTCACTTTGCGCAACAAAACCACATGAAACTTCAGCACAAAAACACGTTGGTAACTCAACAAAAACAACATGTTTATTATACCGGTTTTTTATACCGACAAGTTGAAAATACAATTTAGAGAGCTTCCTATTTCAAATGGTATATAATATGGCATATCTATATCTATAGTTGCGAATGTCTGTCTGTCTGTCTGTCTGTCTGTGTTCTATAGAAATTCACAGGGGACCACCTAGATGGCACAAAAGGGATGCCCGGAAGGGGAGAGGGGCACCAAAATTGATCAAAATAATTTTAGCGCCGAGGAACCGCCTAGATGGCACAAAAGGGGTCTAATAGGGGTAACATTTTACGAGAAAGATAATGGCGAGGGTTAGAATTTTCTAAAGTGACGCGTTGTTGTCAGGGGCAGAAAATGGGGAGGGGCAGGAAAAAAATTGTCGCCGATTGCCACCAAACTTATATATAATCATCCCCATATTATGAGGAATCTAATGGTGTGGTTTAACTATGTCAAAAGTTCGCGCCGTTCGCGTCAGGGATGCCCGGAAGGGGAGAGGGGCACCAAAATTGATCAAAATAATTTTAGCGCCGAATTCCACCAAAATTGATGCACATTCTTCTGAGATTTTCTCCATGATACAAAGAATCTTATTGTGTGATTTCAAGACGCCAAATTGGTGTCGGGATGAGATATTTTGGGAGGCGGTGGGTGGGTACTAAATCTGATAAGAATTGGTTTAGTCGCCGATTGCCACGAAACTTATACAAATTCATCCTCATGGTATGAGGTGTTTAATGGCGTGGCTTAAAGCTGTCAAAAGTGGCGTCATTCGAGTCAGGGGTGCACTGACAGGGAGATGGGCACCAAAATGTATACACACTATTTTTAGCGCCAATTTCCACCAAATTGATACACATTCTTATCCATAATATGAGGAATCTAATCGTGTGATTTAAAATACGTCATATTGGTGCTGCTTTGGTAGCAGATGGGGTGGGTGGGCATTAAATTTTATAAAAATTTGTTTAGTTGCGGATTAGCACCAAATTTACAAATAATAATCTCCATGATATCAGGAGTCTAATTGTGTGGTTTAAAGATGTCAAAAGTGGGGCCATTCGAGTCAGGGGTGCCAAGAGGGTGAAATGGACACAAACATTGATAAACAATATGTTTAGCGCCGATTTCCACCTGATTGATACATATTCTTCTCCGTGATACGAATAATCTAATCGTGTGGTTTAAATGCGCCAAATTGGTGCCTTTTGGGTCAGAGATATGCAATTGTGGCCCTAAATTTGATACGAATTTGTATACTCGTCTATTTTCATAAATGTTACATATATTCATCTCTATAATGAGTCTAAGTGTGTGGTTTAATGATGTCAAAAGTGGCGCCGCTTGAGTCCGAAATAGGGACGGGAGGGTCACCAAAAAACTTATAAAAATATGTTTAGTGCCAATTATCATCAAGCTCATACACGTTCTTCTCAAATGATACAATGAATCAAATATTTGCGAATATATGTATGTGTTTTTTTATATAATTTTAAGGGTACAATCGAGATGGCACCAAGGCGGTCTAACAGGGGTAACTTTTTACGAGTAAGATAATGGTGCGGGTTAAAATTTTCTAAAGTGACGTTGTTGATGTCAGGGGAGGGGCTATTTTTAGGGCAGATTTCGACCAAATTGATATGTTATTCTTCTCCGTGATACGAGGAATATAATCGTGTGATTTAAAGACTCGAAATTGGTGCCGTTTGGGTGAGAGATGGGGTGGGGGTAATAACTATGATATAAATTTGTTTAGTTGCCAATTACCACCAAACTTATATATAATAATCTCCATTATATACTGCACGCATTAGTTTAATATACATGGTTTAAATATGACAAAAGTGGCGCGGTTCAAGTCATGCATGAGGGGTGTTGCACCAAAGTTGAAACAAATATATTTAGCACTGATTCCGCCAATTTCATGCACGTTCTTCTCAAATGATATGATGAATTAAATCACATTTGGGGTCGTTTTGGGTCATGGATGGCGAGAGGAGACTCACTAGCATTTATAAGATTGTTCAATTCGCCGATATCCAACAAAGTTGTATATAGTCATCTCCCATTCCATCACCTTGTCGTTCTAAGGAGTTTTTGGCATTCCAATTTCACAATCTCGACAAATGGTGACCGAATTAAGTCACTTGAACAATTATATCTTCTGAACTGTCATATTTATATGGGGATGGAAATAAGGGCATTCCTATAATGATCTAGCAGCACAGATACATAGAAGAAAGTATTAAACGTATATTTATATCAATCTATTTAAGAGATACATATATTCATTCAAACTGAGGGACCTTGAATCGTCAGAGGATTGCATATTAGAATGGCTCATGCAGGGTTCGCGCTGCCACTTGCCAAATTTGCCAATGGCAAAAATAATTCACATTTGGCAAAAAAATATTTTCATTTGGCAAGTATCTTTTTAATTCCTCAATAAAGTTGAAACATATCGGTCAATCAATACCATTCATTTTAGTAAACTGTTACAGTAGAATTACATTAGTGGTGCTTGATATGGTTTCCGAAAAGCTAACACCTCCATTAAGATGCAGTTAATCTGGTAACATTATTATCGATGGGTGGAAGGATTACCAATATTTAGTGTGATGGTGGTTTTTACATAGGTAAACCTCTTGTGATGTTCCCTTCTGATGAAGCAACACGTCTACAATTTATTGTTCGGTGATTGGTTTATTGTTGTATGCTATACCACAATAGATATGCTAGAAAAATAAAACTCAATCCAGGTTGCAGAAATTGACAATATCAGGGATAACATTTGGCAAATTGTAATAGAATTTGGCAAAACAAAAATTCATTTGGCAAATTATTTGGCAAAAGTAAATTTCAGTCCAGCGCGAACCTTGGGCTCGTGTATATATTATAACACGATTGAGTCTGTCCCATTCAATATAGTTTTCACAAAAAAGTTACAATTTCCAAGAGATATGGAGATATGTAGAGCAGGCCTGTTCAAAAATAGTGGTCACAGTGTGCAGTCAAATATGGTTACTTCTGAGATAAAGGAAAACGCAGTCCGTAGCACATGACTTTTCAGGATCCTCCAATAGTGACATATAACAAGAATATATATGCCCGATACAGAGGATTTCTTTCATTTTTTAGAACAGACTCATCGCATAACATAAACAACTCAAAATCTCGCTGTGTCGGGCACATGTAGCTGCTATACGTGCATAACATCATTTCTTTTAAACTGAAAATGATTAGCCAGTATATAGCACCAGAACAGAGGAGCACCTGGACATATCTTTAAAACATCTGTATCTTCATGAAGATATGATAAACTAGATTGATTGATTGCTTGATTGATACATCTCTATGTAAAACACAATTGTCGTCTTTTATTTTTTCGAACTACTGTGTTTATGATGTTCATGTTTCATGCTATAACGTCTGAAGTATACGCGGTTGTAAATATAAATAAATAAATACCTCTTTATTGGTGGGACGGATTAAACGCGATAAACAAAATGATAATCGCTCCGACCTGACAAGGTGAGCCACTACTTATATTCCATGTGTAAGAATCATGTATTGTGATGCCATTTGGATATACAATTTATGAGAATGCGTGTAACACTTTGAGAGCAAGAGTATTCTCTATTCACACCAAATATCCACAGAGAGTTTGACATCACTTTAACCTGAGCAACGCCGGGTAACCCTGCTAGTATTTTATATATGTAATCTGGTGGTTGCCGGGTAACCCTGCTAGTATTTTATATATGTAATCTGGTGGTTGCCGGGTAACCCTGCTAGTATTTTATATATGTAATCTGGTGGTTGCCGGGTAACCCTGCTAGTATGTTATATATGTAATCTGGTGGTTATATACCCTGCTAGTATTTTATATATGTAATCTGGTGGTTATATACCCTGCTAGTAATTTATATATGTAATCTGGTGGTTGCCGGGTAACCCTGCTAGTATTTTATATATGTAATCTGGTGGTTATATACCCTGCTAGTATTTTATATATGTAATCTGGTGGTTATATACCCTGCTAGTATTTTATATATGTAATCTGGTGGTTGTCGGGTAACCCTGCTAGTATTTTATATATGTAATCTGGTGGTTGCCGGGTAACCCTGCTAGTATTTTATATATGTAATCTGGTGGTTGCCGGGTAACACTGCTAGTATTTTATATATGTAATCTGGTGGTTGCCGGGTAACCCTGCTAGTATCTTATATATGTAATCTGGTGGTTGCCGGGTAACCCTGCTAGTATTTTATATATGTAATCTGGTGGTTGTCGGGTAACCCTGCTAGTATTTTATATATGTAATATGGTGGTTATATACCCTGCTAATATTTTATATATGTAATCTGGTGGTTATATACCCTGCTAGTATTTTATATATGTAATCTGGTGGTTGCCGGGTAACCCTGCTAGTATTTTATATATGTAATCTGGTGGTTGTCGGGTAACCCTGCTAGTATTTTATATATGTAATCTGGTGGTTGCCGGGTAACCCTGCTAGTATTTTATATATGTAATCTGGTGGTTGGTTTTTCTTTCAAATACAGATTGCCAGTTCAGACAGACTGTATCTCGCACATGTAGTTTATTTCAGTCATCGTGTTTTCAACTTTGCATACTAAACGATAAACTGACACTTTCTTCTTGCTAATAATAACCAACAATTTGGGAATTAGAATGGGGTTTATAAATGTACTATATGTGAATACTAGCGTAATAGTATTTTTCATTCCTCGTGTGGTTTTTGTGGGGGGGGGGGGCAAATTTTGATGAAATTTCTGGTTAAATACGCCCAGAATAGAAAACCTTCGGAATAGCGAACCTTCTGAATAGTGAACCTTCGGAATAGCGAACCTTCGGAATAATGAAACTTCGGAATAGGGAACCCTCGGAATAATGAACCTTCGGAATAGCGAACCTTCGGAATAATGAACCTTCGGAATAGAGAACCCTACCCCAAAATATAAAATACATCTGTACCACAGCTAACTACGTGCGAAGTAAACTATACGTAGTACCACCTGTAGCGACGCTACCTGTAATTAACGTGCAATTATCTCGCAAGAATCAACTATATGTGACCCGCCATATCAAATCCAGTCGTAAGTCGGGATTGTTTTACCCTGTGCCAATGCATTCTTTTATATATGCGAGTCGACCATAGGTCGCCTCGCATATATAAGAGAATGCATTGGCCTAACAATGTTTTACAATTTTAATAATTTTTTCTTGTATTCTTTAACAATTTTATAATTTCACCCATACAGAGTCCCAGACAAACATGAGCAGACGACACTCTTCTATATGCTTCTATATATGTGTGGGGCTCCCTGCATGGTAATGGATGTTTTTTATTTTATGTCCTAAAAATTGTAAGAAACATTTATTTAAAAAACATGATAAAAAATTGTTAGGCCAATGCATTCTCTTATATATGCGAGGCGACCTATGGTCGACTCGCATATATAAATAGGTCGCCTCGCATATATAAGAGAATGCATTGGCACAGGGTAAAAAAATCACTGAAGCAATAAGTACAATTGGCCAGGTCTTCAACGGCTTGGCATATCGGTTGGGTTAATGTTAATAGCATCAACCCAACCGATATCCCAAGCTGTTGTGGACCGAGAAGACTTGGTCTATATTGAAAACCGCACTGAGCCTAGCTGTTCCTCCACAAATTTGATACATATATATGTATAGTAACATTAACTGAATGTGGACGATATTTTGCTGAGAACTTAAATTGTGAACAGGGATGAGTACGCCCAGAACTTCGTACCAAATGTTCAACAGTTGTAAATTCCATGCCTTATGGAACATCAGTTGTAAATTCCATGCCTTATGCAACATCAGTTATAAATTTCATGCCATGCAACATCAGTTGTAAATTTCATGCCTTGTGCAACACAACAACAGTTGTAAATTCCATGCCTTATGGAACATCAGTTGTAAATTTCATGCCATGCAACATCAGTTATAAATTTCATGCCATGCAACATCAGTTGTAAATTTGATGCCTTGTGCAACTCAACAACAGTTGTAAATTCCACGCCTTATGGAACATCAGTTGTAAATTCCATGCCTTATGCAACAACAGTTATAAATTCCATGCCATGCAACAAGAAACATTTATTTAAAAAAAATTGTTAGGCCAATGCATTCTCTTATATATGCGAGGCGACCTATGGTCGACTCGCATATATAAGAGAATGCATTGGCACAGGGTAAAAAAAAATCCCGACTTACGACTGGATTTGATATGGCGGGTCACATATAATAACTAATTTCAAGGACATAAAAAGCATAATGATATAGTAATTATGAACCATATAACGAGAGCATAGCCATGTGAACATCTGCAGTGGTCTGTCAACCCGACTACCCACGTTTTGGAATTCAAGAGCATGTTGGTATTGTCTACCAGGTTCAAAATCCGAGCTGCCATGAAGATTTGAGTATTTATTTAAAAGGACAATTCGTCGGGACCCCATATTAATAATTCACTAGTTATTGTTACATGTTGGGCTTAATCTATTTGAGATTTTGTCGCCAAGTTTTCTGCATTGTGGAATTCATCCATTTGAGATTTGGCCGCCTATCTGCTTTCGGGTTTCATCCATTCCAGATTGTGTCGCCGATTTGTCTGTATTTTGGGCTTCGTCCATTTCAGATTTTGTCGCCGATTTGTCTGCATTTTTGGGGTTCATTTATTACAGATTTGGTCGCCGATTTGTCGTTTGTCTATTTATTCTACCTGGGCTGTGTGCGACAACAATAGTCGTGCTCAAGTTAGTGGAAATAGGTTAGTAGGTTATCAAAAATAATTAAATGAATAGTCAAGCCTTGAAATAGTATCTGTCATTTGCAGAATGAGGTCCCCAGAGGGAGAATTTAGTGATGCTACCCCGCATAGCGGGCTAGCATCACCAAATTCACCCTCTGGGGACTTTATTCTGCTTACATCTCAGCAGAATGAGGTTCACAGAGGGTGAATTTGGTGATGCTACCCCGCATATCGGACTAGCAGCAACAAATTCACCCTCTGGTGACCTCATTCTGCAAATGATAGACACACTATTTCAAGGCTTGTGCATAGTTGTTACATGTAACCGCAGACTTGCTATATATATATTCGAATCGATTTGACAGAACATCATCCCTTTCTTGGCTATAAGGGTGCGTTTACATTGCGTCGCATCAGTGCTATAAGGTCGTAACTCCATTTTGGCGGGAAATGAGTATTTGATATCATTCGAATCGTGCGAAAAAATCCAATCCGATGGGCCAAACTGTTTTTGCATTGGATGGCAAATATTCTCACAAACCAGTGACACAAATGTTGTATCTCCAGCGATCTTCACAATTATTTGTGCTATAAGCAGGGGGGGTCGCGCACAAAAATTCCATATATAGGGCGGGGGTGGGTGGGTCATTTGGACCCGGAAAAAATGCGTAAATGACCAAAAATGCAAATTTTTTCCTCCACTTAAAATCACTGTTTTTGTGCTCATGTAATCTGTTAATATCAACCATATGACACACTAACATACTAAGCAGAACTAACTACCATTTAGGGGTGTATGTATGCTGATGTATGTCAAAATTAATGTACCAGATTTCGACGGATGAAAGATATATTATATATATATAAACAAATCATATAACAAACATTAAAACACAAGAACAAACATTTATAATATGCATATCCAAGATAGCCTTTCAATTGGATGTCAAAGTGTATGTTATAGCTATACATATACACACATGTGTATCCCTTTAAGGGTTTGAACAAAATATAAAGCTGAGTTTATATTGATGAATTCTGTGATGAATTTTGCAATTACTTTTGACAAATTTGTTTACTGATATAACATAATTATATGCTCAGACACGATCAGTCGACAATGCTTACATATAAGCATAATTATGAAATGATTACCATCTTCTGTTCTTAATCCACATAATGGATATTATTTGTTATCAAGATAAACTTGATGATACAAACAAAAATAACAATTCCACTATATTCCACTGGTTTAAAACTATTAAACAAAATAACTCATACAAAAAGTTCATACTATTTGGATAACAATATGAAAGCTTCGCCTTTTGTGATATTAATTCAACCACAATTATTCACAAGTCTAAGCAGTTACATACTGTACAGATACATGTAGTAAGGTAGTATATCTTGGAGTTCCAGTTATATGACGACCAATACATATGGTATTGTAATTATTAGTTGCTTGTTCATTATTGGTTGCTTTGATATTCAATTTAGGATATAGCAGGACAGAGCAATGTAACTATAAAAGTAGCTTTTGGTATTAAAGTCTCAACTTATTCCATATGCAACATTAAGCTAGAATATAAACATGACTAATATGAACTTTGTTCTTGAAACTAATTATAAATCATACTAACCTGGATCAAACTGCACAGGTAATCTATGCAACTCTCTTCCTGCGAGCTTTCTCAGAGTCACATATCTTAACTGGACAGTCTGATCCAGGATGCTTGTTCTTATAATGGGTTTCCATGTGATATCTCCGCTGGCTTTAAACTAAACTTTATACTCTTATAATAAGTTAATGATACTACCAATTCTTCACTAATATTGGTATATGTCAATCTGCACACCAACATGACATACATACATGTATTTAGACTGTGAGCTGCTGTGAGTGTGACTTTTCTTGGGTCCCATCATACCCATGTGCAGATATATATATCACAGAAATTGGGGAGATGAAATTTGTTCTACCCCTATTACTACAGTATTTCTAGTTGGCCTTGGCTATAAAACATCTTATATTATTGTTATATAAAAGAATATGAAGTTATTGAGGATATCAGGATATGTATTACCTCATAATTATTATGTGTTATGGCATTATGCCTAATGTTTTTAAGTGCATGCATTCAGCATTTCCACATTTTATACTAATAGAATTATCTCCCTTTAGAGCAGTTTAGAGGTTTATTAAAATGCTGGGAATAGTATTAAATAATAAGAAACGGAACAATTCTTTGCTAGGCTATGATTTGGTTTATATTTTATGTTTTTTGTAAGATTTTGGGGGGTGGGTCCCAAAAATTGGGCGGAAAAAAAAGAAAAAATTGCAGGTAGAGGGGTGGTGGGTCCCCGAGAGGGGCAAAAACATTTTTTTCGCCCTATATATGGAAATTTTTTCCGCGACTCCCCTGCTATAAGGTCGTATATCCAACAGCAGCCAATCGGATGATTCAGGTTGTCCACGTGACTTCTGTTTTGTGTTTGTAAATTCTCAAATGTGTGCTGTATGGTCGTATCTCCATGTTAGTCACGTGATCATTTGGTGATTTAAATTTTGTGATTTTTCCACAAATTTCTGTGATTCGAAAATTATGTGGTCCTTTAACTGATATATGCGTTTCCGGCGGACATGGTGCCTTTAACTGATAGATGCGTTTCCGGCGGACATGGTGCCTTTAACTGATATATGCGTTTCCGGCGGACATGGTGCCTTTAACTGATATATGCGTTTCCGGCGGACATGGTGCCTTTAACTGATATATGCGTTTCCGGCGGACATGGTGCCTTTAACTGATATATGCGTTTCCGGCGGACATGGTGCCTTTAACTGATATATGCGTTTCCGGCGGACATGGTGCCTTTAACTGATAGATGCGTTTCCGGCGGACATGGTGCCTTTAACGGATAGATGCGTTTCCGGCGGACATGGTGCCTTTAACTGATATATGCGTTTCCGGCGGACATGGTGCCTTTAACTGATATATGCGTTTCCGGCGGACATGGTGCCTTTAACTGATATATGCGTTTCCGGCGGATATGGTGCCTATAACTGATAGATGCGTTTCCGGCGGACATGGTCTTCGATTTAAAGTCATTATACTTTACCCCGTTATATGCGTTATATGAAGAGATAGACTTTACACACCTTTAAACATACACGTAGATGTAGTATGATTTATCAACACTTGGAAGTTGATATTCAACTCGGACTGCGAGTTTCAACTTCTTCGGGCTGATATATCAGAATGTCAACAACAACAAAACTGTGCAATAATTTTATAATGTTCGATTTCCATTGTATGTAGATTCCGTCGCTGCGGACATAACGATTGTGGCGTGTGCTATTCTTGGTAAAGGTATGACCGAGGTCGTCTGGAATGCAGAGATCGTCCTTGAGTCAGAATCATTTCCGACGGTCATAAGGTAACAGCGGATACCGTTCGCATAATGAACTACTACTTATAACAACAATATCGAATAGGATACTACGTCACTGGAATTTGTGTTCCTTCTATCATTTGTCGTTTTTCCATATCTCAGTGGGCTTCCAAAAGGTCGCATCTGCCATTTTTGGCGCGAAACTTTTTATTGCATTTTCGGAATCTACGGGCTTAAAGTGATGTGAAACACTGGGGTATAGGGTGATAAAATATCAATGGATAATAATCTTGCTCAAAGCTGCTCGAAGTAGTTATTTAAAAAAATATTATATCCAAATTGACAACTCACACCCCCATTCTTATATATTAATGAAATGCAGTGACTGCCGATGGCGAAATCGTTTTCGTTAGTTTATCGCCGATAGAAGCATCCCGATTCGAGTAGTAAATAGCGTTGTTCAGGCAATGTTTTCTATGGAGTGGTACGGTCGATTTGCTTGAGATTTTCGGTGATGTTAGTAGAATGCTACATTCCTCCAGTTGGCATAGCACCTGAATAATAACTTATCAGTTTCACGCACCCGACCAAGTCCATAATATAACTTTAATTACATAAGTTCATGAGATAACGTGTCAAAATATTTCAAGCATAAATGCAATTTTTCGATGTTTTTCAGCGAAATTCGTGTTCTAAAATGTCGTTTCTGGGTTCCCCGCCAATTATATTTGTTAATTCTGAAATGTCCTATATTATATTTCCGTTCCTGATAGGATAATTCTGATTGCATTGTTTTGAAGAGAATGTTCTGAGGGGGTATCCTCCTTATCCTGAGTGACAGAGTCTAACGAAGACGCGGGAATCGTCAAAATTAAAATGTCGTATAGACAATATTTCTATTTTTACTTCCAAAAGTGTCTTATAGCGCCATAAAATCATGTTTTCTCACCAACTAGAAGATAAATGAATATGAAAGTGTATCTACCATATCACAGCTGTGATATAAAGTGTTACTGCGCAACGTTATTGGCAAATACCGTTTCTAATTCCAGAGATAAATAGTTTTTTTGTGTCTCCTGAACAATTTGATTTTCCTGAGGTACGACCTTTTAGAAGCCAACCGACGGTATCGAAGTTACGATTATACGGGTTCGGGTATTAAAATGCATCATATATAGTAATATAATTACAACTACTTTCGTTTTCGTCGAAATGCGGGCATGTGATTGGTCGAGGGGCCAGCGCGTGACCCGATCTATCAGTGCATAGACGTTGTAGTAGACGAGTCACATCGGGTAGTCACACTTTAAGAAAAATGGGCGGGTCTATAACCGTCGCCCCACACGACGTCCCCGGATGACGCGAAACGAAAATTCCATTAGAATTTCAGTGAAAAAACAACTCGAAAACTCAATGCTATAATCATTTGACCAAGTAGTTGATGTCTTACGAACACTATACTATACTATGTCTGTTCTTTTCAGCCGTATTCATGTTTTTGTAACGCTCGACTGAACACTCAAAGTTCGTGCCGCGTTTTTCATTTGTTCAATCAACAGGCTGATGAACATGGCTAATTTTATTGGGAATAAATAAAATGTGTTACCCGATTACAACCCTATTAACATTTTTGAGCTTCATAATAATGCTAATGACATGGCATTTGTCACGAGAACATTAATTTATCGTGACGACATCAGTTTTCCCTACCCGCATCATATCAATTCAGCAGGACCACTTGGCCAGGGGTGTATAGATGATTTGACAAAAACTTAATTAAGTATAAACCTATCATGTCAAACATAACCATGCCGCCTATCAAACATAACCATGCCGCCTATCAAACATAACCATGCCGCCTATCAAACATAACCATGCCGCCTATCAAACATAACCATGCCGCCTATCAAACATAACCATGCCGCCTATCAAACATAACCATGCCGCCTATCAAACATAACCATGCTGCCTATCAAACATAACCATTGCGCCTATCAAACATAACCATGCCGCCTATCAAACATAACCATACCGCCTATCAAACATAACCATGCCGCCTATCAAACATAACCATGCCGCCTATCAAACATAACCAACTGCCTATCAAACATAACCAACTGCCTATCAAACATAACCATGCCGCCTGTCAAACATAACCATGCCGCCTATCAAACATAACCATGCCGCCTATCAAACATAACCATGCCGCCTATCAAACATAACCATGCTGCTTTTCAAACATAACCATGCCGCCTGTCAAACATAACCATGCCGCCTATCAAACATAACCATGCCGCCTATCAAACATAACCATGCCGCTTTTCAAACATAACCATGCCGCCTATCAAACATAACCATGCCGCCTATCAAACATAACCATGCCGCCCATCAAACATAACCATGGCGCCTATCAAACATAACCATGCCGCATATCAAACATAACCATGCCGCATATCAAACATAACCATGCCGCATATCAAACATAACCATGCCGCCTATCAAACATAACCATTGCGCCTATCAAACATAACCATGCCGCCTATCAACCATGACCATGCCGCTTATCAAACATAACCATGGCGCATATCAAACATAACCATGCCGCCTATCAAACATAACCATGCCGCATATCAAACATAACCATGCCGCCTATCAAACATAACCATGCCGCCCATCAAAAGTGTGTATAAATGAAATCCTTTTCTATCTACTGTCTGACACAGCAGAACCACAATGCTGGTCGGCACCCAACAGTGTGTATAAATGAAATCCTTTTCTATCTACTGTCTGACACAGCAGAACCACAATGCTGGTCGGCACCCGACAATAAAATGGCCATATCGCTTTGAGCTCGTATATAGGGCAAATATTCAAACGAGCAGAACATGTATAACCATAAGTGTTATCATGGGTCCATTTATTGTTTCGACTGATATGTTTAATGACCTTCGTCTCATCAGGGATGCAGGTCAATCGGGTCTGTACGACGCGTGAGTGCGAGTGCATTCGAACATGCTGCCTCGTGCTATTCAGGTGAGGAAGGCCCGATACTTCAACACTAGCTCGACTTTAACGTCACATAAGAATAGTGCATGCAGCCTTGGTGCACATTGTGCCTGTATATGTAACAAGGATATGGTTCAATTGTTGACCTTGTGCGGTAGACAGCTTGGTATAGATGTGCAGGTGTACATGTTTGATACCCATGTAAATAAACCACGGATGGCTAAGTCTGCGTTAAACCATAATCCCGGGTAGCCAGAATTAATTCTGGGGAGACCTATGTAGGGTATTATGTAAGGGAATCAAAGAACCAATTAATACCGCATTGATGTGCTGGATCTCAAAATATGCCAACAGCCAGACATAGGAAAATTCCTATGATTGATGCGCATTTGCTGGCACGGCTGTGATATCGGCATAGATGTGCCATGGCAGTCAAGATGCCCCATGATCAAGCTTGTTTGATCGTAGCGACATTTGGTATCAATTACCGTGTTAGGGGATCGACGCCATACGTGTAGGGCGCAATCTAATCGCATAGCGCTCGGCATCGGACAATGCCCTGCTGTGACAAAGGAGTGCGCCCGAATCTGTTTGATAAGTGTCTGGACACCCATAAAGTGGATTATCGGCTGTGCCAATATCCTTGATTATTGTGCAAGGAAACTGCGCTCAAAAAACGTTCAGTCTTGCAATATACCAATTCTGTATATCTTAGACGTTGGTGTGAGGTGAGGCCCAAGCCCAGAACCATAATCTCATCATTAGATAGAGGGTGGTAGGAGAAATTCCGTATCAACTCCATAGCCTGATCTAATTTGTGTTCAGGCGAGTTGTACCAACTGGAGCGAGATATTACTTTCTCATGTTGTTGCTTGGCTCTACAATTCTTTTTGTTTCTGATGTAACGCTCGAGCTACTCAGTGTTCTTTGTTTATGCCCCTCAGTCGCTGTAATGCGAGGAGTGGGTATGCCACTCGGACAGACAAACGCCCTGTCACAGCTCAAACCTCGATCGCCGTAGCGAGAGAACAAAGTGGAATAACCACTTGTCATAGTTGGCTGGCAGCATTAGAGTACTGTAATGCGAGGAGTGGGTACACCACTCCGACAAACAAACGCCCCTGTCGGGGGAATCACCTCAGCTCAAACCTCGATCGCCGAAGCGAGAGAACAGTGTGGAATGAACCACATGTCATAGTTGGCTGGCAAGATTAGAATAGGGTCTGTCGAAAGCCGAGTCTATCTCAAGACTGAAGAGAGTCTGCAGTTGAGCCGTGTGTCATATGTGGATAAGTAAACACGCATTCAGATCCAATGGGCGATGGGTGCTTAGTAGTGGGAGTGGCTATCAATTTAATTGACACCAGTCGCATGGAGCCGATGCAAATGCTGTACCACTGAGGTCCTATCGGTGATGTATCTCTATATGCAAGAGAGACCGAGTTTTAGGTGCATATTAGATAGTAACAGTTATTATTTAATTAAATAATAATTACTATTGGCCTTATGAGCTCCCGCAGTAGTCGATTTGGCCACATATATCTGATCAATCGGTGTGTGGATGTAACCCGGGTAGGTAATTAAAACCTAGCGTGGTAAAGTCGGATGTTCGAAGTCACCAGCGATAAGAAGAAAATACATTAAAATCCATTTAATGTCAACCGAAACAAGCCACGAATGTGGTGTACATGTATAGCAGTTATCGTGTCACAACTGACAAATAACAATGAGTTTCATGAGTTCATTGAGGCCTGTTGCCTTTGTGGTTCCTCCATTTTCCGTTTTGTGACCCGTGTTGTCAGCGGGTATCTCAGTATGGTTCTCCAAAGGATAACATAGTGCATATGGATATGCAAAGCATGCTCTGTGCTCAGTTAGTGGAATCAGTATATAGTTGATTCCGTGCTCAGTTAGTGGAATCAGAGTATAGTTGATTCCGCCCTTATTTCTAAAATCTCTAGCGACATGGTCCATATACGGGACGAGTGCCGAATAGCATGGGCTCCACTGCTTAAACGAATAGAGATCAACATGGTGAACCATATGATACCCAGAAGGGACTTCGGAGGAAGATCAATAGTGTGTATAAATGAAATCCTTTTCTATCTACTGTCTGACACAGCAGAACCACAATGCTGGTCGGCACCCAATAGTGTGTATAAATGAAATCCTTTTCTATCTACTGGTCACTTTTGACATCAGCTCAATGTACACTAACATGAGATTTGACGAAATCTTAGAAGCACTACACATGGAACTGAGTGCCAATGATAATATGGTATATGACATACCACGGCCGAGTTCGGATAATCTCATTGAGATAGCAAAAATTCTTCTATACGGCAACGAATTCACATTTAATGGAAAGAAGTATAAACAGATTGTTGGCGCTCCACAGGGAGCGGTGCCATCGCCCGAAATTATAGACATTGCTATGCACGCACACATGGAAAACATATTTGGGAGGTATCCCTTTAAGGCAAACATTCTATTTCACAAGAGATTCCGTGATGACGGGCTTATATTATTCTCAGGGACACAAGAAGAAGCACAGCTCTTCTTTGATATAGCCAATTCCATGCACGACTTGCTGAAATTCACCTATGAAATCGACTCCCAGATATGCACATTTCTTGATCTTGAAATATTCAAGGGTGATCGTTTTGCCAAAACAGGGATTTTGGATACGAAATGTCACATAAAAAAGACAGAAACATTCCAATACTTGCATCGCCGCTCAAATCACCCGACATCGAACTTCAAATCGTTTGTCAGGGGAGAATGCATAAGATATTTAAGAAATTGCAACAATGCTATGGATTTCTACGCCAGGAGAGACTTATTTGTGACAAAGCTCATGAATCGTGGATACAAACATCGAGATATTCATGAATGGACCGACACGATAGAATTCTCGGGAAGGAACGCACATCTACTCCGCAAATCGGGGAATAAATGTATCAGTCCCCGTACAATTTCGCTTGCTACTACATTTCACCCAGGTGCTTCGAAATTAGCCCGCACTCTGAGCCAGTATTGGGGTAATCTAACTGACAGCCACCACACATACCACGACTTTTCTGGTACGAAACCAGGCATAATATTTCGACGCCAGAAAAATATCGGGGAGCTCATCTCCAAGAAACGGATTTGACAGCCCATTTTCACATGTACATGTGTCGCCACACACGTCAATTTTCTTGCACAAAAAGCATCGATATTTACATAGCCTATAACCCACATACCGATTGATGTCCAGACACCTACCAAACAGCTTCAGGCGTACTCCTTTATCACAGCTGGACACTGTCTGGAGTCGACGGCAAAGTGCCGCTTAGAGATTAGAGTGCGCCCACATATGGCGCCGACTGAGGGTTTACTATTACACGGAAATTGATGCCAAAATGTCTCGCCAACGATCAAACAAGCTCGATTAGGTGACATTCTGACTGGCACATTTATGCTGATATCACAGCTGCACCATTAAATGTACATCAATCACAGTATTCTTTCTTATGTCTAGCTGTTGGCAGTTTTCGGAATCCAGAATATCAATGGGTTATCTATCGGCTCCTGTTCTGTGATACCCTTACATAATACCCAGGTGCCGACATCGCACATGTCGCCCCAGATTAAATTCTGGCCGTCATAGATTACGGTTTAACGCACCATTCTTCAAAAAAAATGTAGGAGTCGAGCCAGTGTTGAAGTATCGGGACTTCCTCACAAATTAGCATGAGTTGGCATGCTCGTATGTGCTCATACATACGCGTACACTTCCCCAACAGTGTATACAGACCCGATTGACCTGCATCCCTGATGAGACGAAGGTCATTTAACATATCTGTCGAAACAATAAATGGACCCATTATAACACTTATTGTTATACATGTTCTGCTCGTTTGAATATTTGCCCTATTTACGAGCTCATAGCGATATGGCCATGTTATTGTCGGGTGCCGACCAGCATTGTGGTTCTGCTGTGTCAGACAGTAGATAGAAAAGGATTTCATTTATACACACATGTACACCTGCACATCTATACCAAGCTGTCTGCCGCACAAGGTCAACAATTGAACCATATCCTTGTTACATATACAGGCACAATGTGCACCAAGGCTGCATGCACTATTATTCTGTGACGTTAAAGTCGAGCTAGTGTTGAAGTATCGGGCCTTCCTCACCTGAATAGCACGAGGCAGCATGTTCGAATGCACTCGCACTCACGCGTACACTTCCCCTACAGTGTATACAGACCCGATTGACCTGCATCCCTGATGAGACGAAGGTCATTAAACATATCTGTCGAAACAATAAATGGACCCATGATAACACTTATGGTTATACATGTTCTGCTCGTTTGAATATTTGCCCTATATGCGAGCTCAAAGCGATATGGCCATTTTATTGTCGGGTGCCGACCAGCATTGGGGTTCTGCTGTGTCAGACAGTAGATAGAAAAGGATTTCATTTATACACACTAGTGGTGTACCCACTCCTCGCATTACAGTACTCTAATGCTGCCAGCCAACTATGACAAGTGGTTATTCCACTTTGTTCTCTCGCTACGGCGATCGAGGTTTGAGCTGTGGACAGGGCGTTTGTCTGTCCGAGTGGCATACCCACTCCTCGCATTACAGCGACTGAGGGGCATAAACAAAGAACACTGAGTAGCTCGAGCGTTACATCAGAAACAAAAAGAATTGTAGAGCCAAGCAACAACATGAGAAAGTAATATCTCGCTCCAGTTGGTACAACTCGCCTGAACACAAATTAGATCAGGCTATGGAGTTGATACGGAATTTCTCCTACCACCCTCTATCTAATGATGAGATTATGGTTCTGGGCTTGGGCCTCACCTCACACCAACGTCTAAGATATACAGAATTGGTATATTGCAAGACTGAACGTTTTTTGAGCGCAGTTTCCTTGCACAATAATCAAGGATATTGACACAGCCGATAATCCACTTTATGGGTGTCCAGACACTTATCAAACAGATTCGGGCGCACTCCTTTGTCACAGCAGGGCATTGTCCGATGCCGAGCGCTATGCGATTAGATTGCGCCCTACACGTATGGCGTCGATCCCCTAACACGGTAATTGATACCAAATGTCGCTACGATCAAACAAGCTTGATCATGGGGCATCTTGACTGCCATGGCACATCTATGTCGATATCACAGCCGTGCCAGCAAATGCGCATCAATCATAGGAATTTTCCTATGTCTGGCTGTTGGCATATTTTGAGATCCAGCACATCAATGCGGTATTAATTGGTTCTTTGATTCCCTTACATAATACCCTACATAGGTCTCCCCAGAATTAATTCTGGCTACCCGGGATTATGGTTTAACGCAGACTTAGCCATCCGTGGTTTATTTACATGGGTATCAAACATGTACACCTGCACATCTATACCAAGCTGTCTACCGCACAATTGAACCATATCCTTGTTACATATACAGGCACAATGTGCACCAAGGCTGCATGCACTATTCTTATGTGACGTTAAAGTCGAGCTAGTGTTGAAGTATCGGGCCTTCCTCACCTGAATAGCACGAGGCAGCATGTTCGGATTGCACTCGCACTCACGCGTCGTACAGACCCGATTGACCTGCATCCCTGATGAGACGAAGGTCATTAAACATATCTGTCGAAACAATAAATGGACCCATGATAACACTTATGGTTATACATGTTCTGCTCGTTTGAATATTTGCCCTATATACGAGCTCAAAGCGATATGGCCATTTTATTGTCGGGTGCCGACCAGCATTGTGGTTCTGCTGTGTCAGACAGTAGATAGAAAAGGATTTCATTTATACACACTGCCGCATATCAAACATAACCATGCCGCCTATCAAACATAACCATTGCGCCTATCAAACATAACCATGCCGCCTATCAACCATGACCATGCCGCTTATCAAACATAACCATGGCGCATATCAAACATAACCATGCCGCCTATCAAACATAACCATGCCGCATATCAAACATAACCATGCCGCCTATCAAACATAACCATGCCGCCCATCAAACATAACCATGCCGCCTATCAAACATAACCATGCCGCCTATCAAACATAACCATGCCGCATATCAAACATAACCATGCCGCCTATCAAACATAACCATACCGCCTATCAAACATAACCATGCCGCCTATCAAACATAACCATTGCGCCTATCAAACATAACCATGCCGCCTATCAAACATAACCATGGCGCATATCAAACATAACCATGCCGCATATCAAACATAACCATGCCGCCTATCAACCATGACCATGCCGCTTATCAAACATAACCATGCCGCCTATCAAACATAACCATGCCGCCTATCAAGAAGATTGGCCGACACGATTTTCTAACAAACGGATTCTTAGTCGTTAAAGATGCATAACTTAATTAAGTATAAACCTATCATGTCAAACATAACCATGCCGCCCATCAAACATAACCATGCCGCCTATCAAACATAACCATGCCGCCCATCAAACATAACCATGCCGCCTATCAAACATAACCATGCCGCCTATCAAACATAACCATGCCGCATATCAAACATAACCATGCCGCCTATCAAACATAACCATACCGCCTATCAAACATAACCATGCCGCCTATCAAACATAACCATGGCGCATATCAAACATAACCATGCCGCATATCAAACATAACCATGCCGCCTATCAACCATGACCATGCCGCTTATCAAACATAACCATGCCGCCTATCAAACATAACCATGCCGCCTATCAAGAAGATTGGCCGACACGATTTTCTAACAAACGGATTCTTAGTCGTTAAAGATGCATAACTTAATTAAGTATAAACCTATCATGTCAAACATAACCATGCCGCCCATCAAACATAACCATGCCGCCTATCAAACATAACCATGCCGCCCATCAAACATAACCATGCCGCCTATCAAACATAACCATGCCGCCTATCAAACATAACCATGCCGCATATCAAACATAACCATGCCGCCTATCAAACATAACCATACCGCCTATCAAACATAACCATGCCGCCTATCAAACATAACCATGGCGCATATCAAACATAACCATGCCGCATATCAAACATAACCATGCCGCCTATCAACCATGACCATGCCGCTTATCAAACATAACCATGCCGCCTATCAAACATAACCATGCCGCCTATCAAACATAACCATGCCGCCTATCAAGAAGATTGGCCGACACGATTTTCTAACAAACGGATTCTTAGTCGTTAAAGATGCATAATCCGAATTGACGCTCATAAATTACTATTTCTGTGGCTATTTCTTTTGGTATTTGATTCGAGTCGAGGAACCCATCCATCAAAACTCATAGTGATCAGATATCTATTTTTTAAATCTATTATTTTTTCACCACCGATATATTTAGTGGCCTAGTAACAGTCCGACGAGAAGACGGGTTCGTGCCAAATTGCGGACGAAGATGGATAACTTTAAAATCAAGTGGCTTTTTTTGTGTCAGATATTTGACAAACGGGCAAAATTTCGTTGAACAAAATGTTGATAAATAACAGGTTTATGGCCAATTTTATACTCTAGTTGACTGTGGTTAGAATTATTTTTGGACAATTAGCCGATTCTAATAATTGAAGCGGAATTTTAAAAAATGTTGTTGTTGTTGTTGTTGATGGAATCTGATGATATGGGGACCATCGAATCGGATTGAGTACCTCTAATTTTGCGAAAAGGTTTTTGAACCGTCCGAAATAATTGTGATTACTATGTATAGCTATTCGAAATTCTGATAAGTAGTAGTTCATTGTGTGTCTATTTGTGCAAAAAGTACCAGGTTACTATGGTTACCACGAATAAGTCGGCTGGTTTAACCATTTATATGCCATGGGTTTGTCGTCCGTGCGTCTGTTCATCTGTGATTCGTCAACAGACCATATGGATAATCGGGGTGACCTCTAGATGGGAGCTTACCATTTTTTCCTAATTTCGTTGAAAAACATGGCCACGAGCAGCCATCTTGAATTTTACTCTTGGCATCACAAGCATGATATATGGCAGTAGTGATCGGCATGGGCTACTAAACAATATTGTTCGACAACTACGCAAGTAAAGAACAAAAAAGTATTCATACATCTTGCATCCATAGGTTCATTATATTATGCGAAAGGTTTATTGTAGTACAAGGACCAGGTTACTATGGTTACTACGAATCAGTCAGATGGTGTAATTAAGACAAGGACCAGTCTAATGACTGCACCAGTCTATGTTTCTACGTCACTGACGTAAAACTATATTCTAATAATATAACTCCATCTCAAAGTTTATAATTAGTGAAAGAAAATTGCTGTCTCAATTTTTCATTAAAGGGACATTTGAAGTGGGTTCATGCAAAATATCACAAAAGTCTTTAAAACAAGTTAAACAACTATCATCAACAATTCAATTCAATTTATTAGATACTCTCACCATATAACAATACATATTGAGAAGAAATGTGTTAGTGCGTGCCATTCAAATGTGTATGAATATATGAATATATTGGGAATTAAACGGGGTATTCGTGTATTCATAAGAAAGGTTGGCGTAATTTGGCAGTCTTGTGCATATATTTCGTCAGGGGATGGGTAGATGGGGTTAACACGTTGTTAAGCCTCAGGAGTGGTTTATCTCACAACATGGTACATAATCATCTCCATGATATTAGAAATCTGACGGTGTGATTTAAAGATATCAAAAGTGGCGGCGTTCGAGTCAGGGGTCTACGGAAGAGGAGAGGGGCGACAAAATTGATAACAAATATTTTTAGCGCCGATTTCCACCAAATTGATACATCTTCTTCTCCATGATACAAGACGTATAATCGTGTGATTTATAAAAGCCAAATCGGTGCCGTTTGATGACAGATGGTTTGGGAGCAGTAAATTTGATATGAATTTGTTTAATCGCCGATTAGCACCAAACGTATACATAATCATCTCCATGATATCAGGAGTCTAGCTGTGTGACGCTTAAAGCTATCAAAAATGGCGCCATTGACGTCAGGGATTTATTTAGATTAAAGAATTGAAATTAAAATGATTTTCAGATCGATTGCATATGGAGCTTGTAATACCTGCGCTCGACTTGGGGGAATTTTCGGACCAGCGTTACTTTACTTGGTAAGTGATATGATGTGGCAGCAATAATATAAAAATAGATTTGTTTTAATGTTGTTTTCGAATCCAAAATAAAAAAAACGGGACCAGGTTCTCAATGCACCTTTTATCATCAAAGAGTGTTTCTCACTCTACCATTCACCACAATCTTCTCGGTCTCGCACACTCACGCTCCGTTTATATCCCACCCAAATATAGATATATACAGTGACAGAGACAAGGATAACATCTTGATTAAGTTCAATGAAATATAACCATCGTCTGTGTCTGAATCTTGAGCCATTAGATGTATTTCTATATAGGAGTTTCTTGAATTTTCTCATCGCTTCGACGCATCCTGTTTATTATCTATCCGAGTTTGGTCAGCCGGTCTATTTTCTTCATGCTATCATTATGTATAGGGGATGTTTGGTCAGCCGGTCTATTTTCTTCATGCTATCATTATGTATAGGGGATGTTTGGTCAGCCGGTCTATTTTCTTCATGATATCATTATGTATAGGGGATGTTTGGTCAGCCGGTCTATTTTCTTCATGCTATCATTATGTATAGGGGATGTTTGGTCAGCCAGTCTATTTTCTTCATGATATCATTATGTATGGGGGATGTTTGGTCAGCCGGTCTATTTTCTTCATGATAACATTATGTATGGGGGATGTTTGGTCAGCCGGTCCATTTTCTTCATGCTATCATTATGTATGGGGGATGTTTGGTCAGCCGGTCTATTTTCTTCATGCTATCATTATGTATGGGGGATGTTTGGTCAGCCGGTCTATTTTCTTCATGATATCATTATGTATGGGGGATGTTTGGTCAGCCAGTCTATTTTCTTCATGATATCATTATGTATGGGGGATGTTTGGTCAGCCGGTCTATTTTCTTGATGATATCATTATGTATGGGGGATGTTTGGTCAGTCACTCCATTTTCTCATGATATCATTATATATGGGGGATGTTTGGTCAGCCAGTCCATTTTCTTCATGCTATCATTATGTATGGGGGATGTTTGGTCAGCGGGTCCATTTTCTTCATGATATCATTATGTATGGGGATGTTTGGTCAGCCAATCCATTTTCTCATGATATCATTATATATGGGGGATGTTTGGTCAGTCACTCCATTTTCTCATGATATCATTATATATGGGGGATGATTGGTCAGCCAGTCCATTTTCTTCATGGTATCATTATGTATAGGGGATGTTTGGTCAGCTGGTCCATTTTCTTCATGATATCATTATGTATGGGGGATGTTTGGTCAGTCACTCCATTTTCTCATGATATCATTATATATGGGGGATGATTGGTCAGCCAGTCCATTTTCTTCATGCTATCATTATGTATGGGGGATGTTTGGTCAGCGGGTCCATTTTCTTCATGATAACATTATGTATGGGGGATGTTTGGTCAGCGGGTCTATTTTCTTCATGATATCATTATGTATGGGGGATGTTTGGTCAGCCGGTTCATTTTCTTCATGATATCATTATGTATAGGGGATGTTTGGTCAGCCGGTCTATTTTCTTCATGATATCATTATGTATAGGGGATGTTTGGTCAGCCGGTCTATTTTCTTCATGATATCATTATGTATAGGGGATGTTTGATCAGCCGGTCTATTTTCTTCATGATATCATTATGTATGGGGGATGTTTGGTCAGCCGGTCTATTTTCTTGATGATATAATTATGTATGGGGGATGTTTGGTCAGCCGGTCTATTTTCTTCATGATATCATTATGTATAGGGGATGTTTGGTCAGCCGGTCTATTTTCTTGATGATATAATTATGTATGGGGGATGTTTGGTCAGCCGGTCTATTTTCTTCATGATATCATTATATATAGGGGATGTTTGGTCATCCGGTCTATTTTCTTCATGATATCATTATGTATAGGGGATGTTTGGTCAGCCGGTCTATTTTCTTGATGATATAATTATGTATGGGGGATGTATGGTCAGCCGGTCTATTTTCTTCATGATATCATTATGTATAGGGGATGTTTGGTCAGCCGGTCTATTTTCTTCATGATATCATTATGTATAGGGGATGTTTGGTCAGCCGGTCTATTTTCTTGATGATATAATTATGTATGGGGGATGTATGGTCAGCCGGTCTATTTTCTTCATGATATCATTATGTATAGGGGATGTTTGGTCAGCCGGTCTATTTTCTTCATGATATCATTATGTATAGGGGATGTTTGGTCAGCCGGTCAATTTTCTTCATGATATAATTATGTATGGGGGAAGTATGGTCAGCCGGTCTATTTTCTTCATGATATCATTATGTATGGGGGATGTTTGGTCAGCCGGTCTATTTTCTTCATGATATCATTATGTATAGGGGATGTTTGGTCAGCCGGTCTATTTTCTTGATGATATAATTATGTATGGGGGATGTTTGGTCAGCCGGTCTATTTTCTTCATGATATCATTATGTATAGGGGATGTTTGGTCAGCCGGTCTATTTTCTTCATGATATCATTATGTATAGGGGATGTTTGGTCAGCCGGTCTATTTTCTTGATGATATAATTATGTATGGGGGATGTATGGTCAGCCGGTCTATTTTCTTCATGATATCATTATGTATAGGGGATGTTTGGTCAGCCGGTCTATTTTCTTCATGATATCATTATGTATAGGGGATGTTTGATCAGCCGATCTATTTTCTTCATGATATCATTATGTATAGGGGATGTTTGGTCAGCCGGTCTATTTTCTTCATGATATCATTATGTATAGGGGATGTTTGATCAGCCGGTCTATTTTCTTCATGATATCATTATGTATGGGGGATGTTTGGTCAGCCGGTCTATTTTCTTGATGATATAATTATGTATAGGGGATGTTTGGTCAGCCGGTCTATTTTCTTCATGATATCATTATGTATAGGGGATGTTTGATCAGCCGGTCTATTTTCTTCATGATATCATTATGTATGGGGGTGTTTGGTCAGCCGGTCTATTTTCTTCATGATATCATTATGTATAGGGGATGTTTGGTCAGCCGGTCTATTTTCTTGATGATATAATTATGTATGGGGGATGTATGGTCAGCCGGTCTATTTTCTTCATGATATCATTATGTATAGGGGATGTTTGGTCAGCCGGTCTATTTTCTTCATGATATCATTATGTATAGGGGATGTTTGATCAGCCGGTCTATTTTCTTCATGATATCATTATGTATAGGGGATGTTTGATCAGCCGGTCTATTTTCTTCATGATATCATTATGTATGGGAGATGTTTGGTCAGCCGGTCTATTTTCTTGATGATATAATTATGTATGGGGGATGTATGGTCAGCCGGTCTATTTTCTTAATGGTATCATTATGTATAGGGGATGTTTGGTCAGCCGGTCTATTTTCTTCATGATATCATTATGTATAGGGGATGTTTGATCAGCCGGTCTATTTTCTTCATGATATCATTATGTATGGGGGTGTTTGGTCAGCCGGTCTATTTTCTTCATGATATCATTATGTATAGGGGATGTTTGATCAGCCGGTCTATTTTCTTCATGATATCATTATGTATGGGGGATGTTTAGTCAGCAGGTCTATTTTCTTCATGATATCATTATGTATAGGGGATGTTTGATCAGCCGGTCTATTTTCTTCATGATATCATTATGTATGGGGGATGTTTGGTCAGCCGGTCTATTTTCTTCATGATATCATTATGTATGGGGGATGTTTGGTCAGCCGGTCTATTTTCTTGATGATATAATTATGTATGGGGGATGTTTGGTCAGCCGGTTCATTTTCTTCATGATATCATTATGTATAGGGGATGTTTGATCAGCCGGTCTATTTTCTTCATGATATCATTATGTATGGGGGATGTTTGGTCAGCCGGTCTATTTTCTTGATGATATAATTATGTATGGGGGATGTTTGGTCAGTCACTCCATTTTCTTGATGATATCATTATGTATGGGGGATGTTTGGTCAGTCACTCCATTTTCTCATGATATCATTATATATGGGGGATGTTTGGTCAGCCAGTCCATTTTCTTCATGCTATCATTATGTATGGGGGATGTTTGGTCAGCGGGTCCATTTTCTTCATGATATCATTATGTATGGGGGATGTTTGGTCAGTCACTCCATTTTCTCATGATATCATTATATATGGGGGATGATTGGTCAGCCAGTCCATTTTCTTCATGGTATCATTATGTATAGTGGATGTTTGATCAGCCGGTCTATTTTCTTCATGATATCATTATGTATAGGGGATGTTTGATCAGCCGGTCTATTTTCTTCATGATATCATTATGTATGGGGGATGTTTGGTCAGCCAGTCCATTTTCTTCATGATATCATTATGTATGGGGGATGTTTGGTCAGCCGGTTCATTTTCTTCATGATATCATTATGTATAGGGGATGTTTGATCAGCCGGTCTATTTTCTTCATGATATCATTATGTATGGGGGATGTTTGGTCAGCCGGTCTATTTTCTTGATGATATAATTATGTATGGGGGATGTTTGGTCAGCCGGTTCATTTTCTTCATGATATCATTATGTATAGGGGATGTTTGATCAGCCGGTCTATTTTCTTCATGATATCATTATGTATGGGGGATGTTTGGTCAGCCGGTCTATTTTCTTGATGATATAATTATGTATGGGGGATGTTTGGTCAGTCACTCCATTTTCTTGATGATATCATTATGTATGGGGGATGTTTGGTCAGTCACTCCATTTTCTCATGATATCATTATATATGGGAGATGTTTGGTCAGCCAGTCCATTTTCTTCATGCTATCATTATGTATGGGGGATGTTTGGTCAGCGGGTCCATTTTCTTCATGATATCATTATGTATGGGGGATGTTTGGTCAGTCACTCCATTTTCTCATGATATCATTATATATGGGGGATGATTGGTCAGCCAGTCCATTTTCTTCATGGTATCATTATGTATAGGGGATGTTTGGTCAGGTGGTCCATTTTCTTCATGATATCATTATGTATGGGGGATGTTTGGTCAGTCACTCCATTTTCTCATGATATCATTATATATGGGGGATGATTGGTCAGCCAGTCCATTTTCTTCATGCTATCATTATGTATGGGGGATGTTTGGTCAGCGGGTCCATTTTCTTCATGATAACATTATGTATGGGGGATGTTTGGTCAGCGGGTCTATTTTCTTCATGATATCATTATGTATGGGGGATGTTTGGTCAGCCGGTCTATTTTCTTCATGATATCATTATGTATGGGGGATGTTTGGTCAGCCAGTCCATTTTCTTCATGCTATCATTATGTATGGGGGATGTTTGGTCAGCCGGTCCATTTTCTTCATGATATCATTATGTATGGGGGATGTTTGGTCAGCCGGTCCATTTTCTTCATGATAACATTATGTATGGGGGATGTTTGGTCAGCCGGTCTATTTTCTTCATGATATCATTATGTATGGGGGATGTTTGGTCAGCTGGTCTATTTTCTTTATGATATCATTATGTATGGGGGATGTTTGGTCAGCCGGTCCATTTTCTTGATGATATCATTGTGTATGGGGGATGTTTGGTCAGCCGGTCTATTTTATTGATGATATCATTATGTATGGGGGGATGTTTGGTCAGCCGGTTCATTTTCTTCATGATAACATTATGTATGGGGGATGTTTGGTCAGCCAGTCCATTTTCTTCATGATATCATTATGTATGGGGGGATGTTTGGTCAGCCGGTTCATTTTCTTCATGATATCATTGTGTATGGGGGATGTTTGGTCAGCCAGTCCATTTTCTTCATGATATCATTATGTATGGGGGGATGTTTGGTCAGCCGGTCCATTTTCTTCATGATATCATTATGTATGGGGGGATGTTTGGTCAGCCGGTTCATTTTCTTCATGATAACATTATGTATGGGGGATGTTTGGTCAGCCAGTCCATTTTCTTCATGATATCATTATGTATGGGGGGATGTTTGGTCAGCCGGTTCATTTTCTTCATGATAACATTATGTATGGGGGATGTTTGGTCAGCCAGTCCATTTTCTTCATGATATCATTATGTATGGGGGGATGTTTGGTCAGCCGGTTCATTTTCTTCATGATAACATTATGTATGGGGGATGTTTGGTCAGCCAGTCCATTTTCTTCATGATATCATTATGTATGGGGGGATGTTTGGTCAGCCGGTTCATTTTCTTCATGATAACATTATGTATGGGGGATGTTTGGTCAGCCGGTTCATTTTCTTCATGATATCATTATGTATGGGGGATGTTTGGTCAGCCGGTTCATTTTCTTCATGATATCATTATGTATCGGGGATGTTTGGTCAGCCGGTCCATTTTCTTCATGATAACTTTATGTATGGGGGATGTTTGGTCAGCCGGTCCATTTTCTTCATGATAACATTATGTATGGGGGATGTTTGGTCAGCCGGTCTATTTTCTTCATGCTATCATTATGTATGGGGGATGTTTGGTCAGCCAGTCCATTTTCTTCATGATATCATTATGTATGGGGGGATGTTTGGTCAGCCGGTTCATTTTCTTCATGATAACATTATGTATGGGGGATGTTTGGTCAGCCGGTTCATTTTCTTCATGATATCATTATGTATGGGGGATGTTTGGTCAGCCGGTTCATTTTCTTCATGATATCATTATGTATCGGGGATGTTTGGTCAGCCGGTCCATTTTCTTCATGATAACTTTATGTATGGGGGATGTTTGGTCAGCCGGTCCATTTTCTTCATGATAACATTATGTATGGGGGATGTTTGGTCAGCCGGTCTATTTTCTTCATGATATCATTATGTATGGGGGGATGTTTGGTCAGCCGGTCTATTTTCTTCATGCTAACATTATGTATGGGGGATGTTTGGTCAGCCAGTCCATTTTCTTCATGCTATCATTATGTATGGGGGATGTTTGGTCAGCCAGTCCATTTTCTTCATGCTATCATTATGTATGGGGGATGTTTGGTCAGCCGGTCTATTTTCTTCATGCTATCATTATGTATGGGGGATGTTTGGTCAGCCGGTCTATTTTCTTCATGATAACATTATGTATGGGGGGATGTTTGGTCAGCCGGTCTATTTTCTTCATGATATCATTATGTATGGGGAATGTTTGGTCAGCCAGTCTATTTTCTTCATGATATCATTATGTATGGGGGATGTTTGGTCAGCCGGTCTATTTTCTTCATGCTATCATTATGTATGGGGGATTTTTGGTCAGCCGGTCCATTTTCTTCATGATATCATTATGTATGGGGGATGTTTGATCAGCGGGTCTATTTTCTTCATGATATCATTATGTATGGGGGATGTTTGGTCAGCCAGTCCATTTTCTTCATGATATCATTATATATGGGGAATGTTTGGTCAGCCAGTCCATTTTCTTCATGATATCATTATGTATGGGGGATGTTTGATCAGCGGGTCTATTTTCTTCATGATATCATTATGTATGGGGGATGTTTGGTCAGCCAGTCCATTTTCTTCATGATATCATTATATATGGGGGATGTTTGGTCAGCCAGTCCATTTTCTTCATGATATCATTATGTATAGGGGATGTTTGATCAGCGGGTCTATTTTCTTCATGATATCATTATGTATGGGGGATGTTTGGTCAGCCGGTCTATTTTCTTCATGATAACATTATGTATGGGGGATGTTTGATCAGCCGGTTCATTTTCTTCATGATATCATTATGTATCGGGGATGTTTGGTCAGCCGGTCCATTTTCTTCATGATATCATTATGTATGGGGGATGTTTGGTCAGCCGGTCTATTTTCTTCATGATATCATTATGTATGGGGGATGTTTGGTCAGCCAGTCCATTTTCTTCATGCTGTCATTATGTATGGGGGATGTTTGGTCAGCCGGTCCATTTTCTTCATGATAACATTATGTATGGGGATGTTTGGTCAGCCGGTTCATTTTCTTCATGATAACATTATGTATGGGGGATGTTTGGTCACCGGTTTATTTTCTTCATGATATCATTATGTATAGGGGATGTTTGGTCACCGGTCTACTTTCTTCATGATATCATTATGTATGGGGGATGTTTGGTCAGCCAGTCCATTTTCTTCATGCTGTCATTATGTATGGGGGATGTTTGGTCAGCCGGTTCATTTTCTTCATGATAACATTATGTATGGGGATGTTTGGTCAGCCGGTTCATTTTCTTCATGATAACATTATGTATGGGGGATGTTTGGTCAGCCGGTCTATTTTCTTCATGATATCATTATGTATGGGGGATGTTTGGTCAGCTGGTCTATTTTCTTTATGATATCATTATGTATGGGGGATGTTTGGTCAGCCGGTCCATTTTCTTGATGATATCATTGTGTATGGGGGATGTTTGGTCAGCCGGTCTATTTTATTGATGATATCATTATGTATGGGGGGATGTTTGGTCAGCCGGTTCATTTTCTTCATGATATCATTGTGTATGGGGGATGTTTGGTCAGCCAGTCCATTTTCTTCATGATATCATTATGTATGGGGGGATGTTTGGTCAGCCGGTCCATTTTCTTCATGATATCATTATGTATGGGGGGATGTTTGGTCAGCCGGTTCATTTTCTTCATGATAACATTATGTATGGGGGATGTTTGGTCAGCCAGTCCATTTTCTTCATGATATCATTATGTATGGGGGGATGTTTGGTCAGCCGGTTCATTTTCTTCATGATAACATTATGTATGGGGGATGTTTGGTCAGCCAGTCCATTTTCTTCATGATATCATTATGTATGGGGGGATGTTTGGTCAGCCGGTTCATTTTCTTCATGATAACATTATGTATGGGGGATGTTTGGTCAGCCGGTTCATTTTCTTCATGATATCATTATGTATGGGGGATGTTTGGTCACCGGTTCATTTTCTTCATGATATCATTATGTATGGGGGATGTTTGGTCAGCCGGTTCATTTTCTTCATGATATCATTATGTATCGGGGATGTTTGGTCAGCCGGTCCATTTTCTTCATGATAACTTTATGTATGGGGGATGTTTGGTCAGCCGGTCCATTTTCTTCATGATAACATTATGTATGGGGGGATGTTTGGTCAGCCGGTCTATTTTCTTCATGATATCATTATGTATGGGGGGATGTTTGGTCAGCCGGTCTATTTTCTTCATGCTAACATTATGTATGGGGGATGTTTGGTCAGCCAGTCCATTTTCTTCATGCTATCATTATGTATGGGGGATGTTTGGTCAGCCGGTCTATTTTCTTCATGCTATCATTATGTATGGGGGATGTTTGGTCAGCCGGTCTATTTTCTTCATGATAACATTATGTATGGGGGGGATGTTTGGTCAGCCGGTCTATTTTCTTCATGATATCATTATGTATGGGGAATGTTTGGTCAGCCAGTCCATTTTCTTCATGATATCATTATGTATGGGGGATGTTTGATCAGCGGGTCTATTTTCTTCATGATATCATTATGTATGGGGGATGTTTGGTCAGCCAGTCCATTTTCTTCATGATATCATTATATATGGGGAATGTTTGGTCAGCCAGTCCATTTTCTTCATGATATCATTATGTATGGGGGATGTTTGATCAGCGGGTCTATTTTCTTCATGATATCATTATGTATGGGGGATGTTTGGTCAGCCAGTCCATTTTCTTCATGATATCATTATATATGGGGGATGTTTGGTCAGCCAGTCCATTTTCTTCATGATATCATTATGTATAGGGGATGTTTGATCAGCGGGTCTATTTTCTTCATGATATCATTATGTATGGGGGATGTTTGGTCAGCCGGTCTATTTTCTTCATGATAACATTATGTATGGGGGATGTTTGATCAGCCGGTTCATTTTCTTCATGATATCATTATGTATGGGGGATGTTTGGTCAGCCGGTCCATTTTCTTCATGATATCATTATGTATGGGGGATGTTTGGTCAGCCGGTCTATTTTCTTCATACTATCATTATGTATGGGGGATGTTTGGTCAGCCAGTCCATTTTCTTCATGCTGTCATTATGTATGGGGGATGTTTGGTCAGCCGGTCCATTTTCTTCATGATATCATTATGTATGGGGGATGTTTGGTCAGCCGGTCTATTTTCTTCATACTATCATTATGTATGGGGGATGTTTGATCAGCCAGTCCATTTTCTTCATGATATCATTATGTATGGGGGGATGTTTGGTCAGCCGGTCCATTTTCTTCATGATAACATTATGTATGGGGATGTTTGGTCAGCCGGTTCATTTTCTTCATGATAACATTATGTATGGGGGATGTTTGGTCACCGGTTTATTTTCTTCATGATATCATTATGTATAGGGGATGTTTGGTCACCGGTCTACTTTCTTCATGATATCATTATGTATGGGGGGATGTTTGGTCAGCCAGTCCATTTTCTTCATGCTGTCATTATGTATGGGGGATGTTTGGTCAGCCGGTCCATTTTCTTCATGATAACATTATGTATGGGGATGTTTGGTCAGCCGGTTCATTTTCTTCATGATAACATTATGTATGGGGGATGTTTGGTCAGCCGGTTCATTTTCTTCATGATATCATTATGTATGGGGGATGTTTGGTCACCGGTTTATTTTCTTCATGATATCATTATGTATAGGGGATGTTTGGTCAGCCAGTCCATTTTCTTCATGATATCATTATGTATGGGGGATGTTTGGTCAGCCGGTCTATTTTCTTCATGATATCATTATGTATGGGGGATGTTTGGTCAGCCAGTCCATTTTCTTCATGATATCATTATGTATGGGGGATGTTTGGTCAGCCAGTCCATTTTCTTCATGATAACATTATGTATGGGGGATGTTTGGTCAGCCGGTTCATTTTCTTCATGATATCATTATGTATGGGGGATGTTTGGTCACCGGTCTACTTTCTTCATGATATCATTATGTATGGGGGATGTTTGGTCAGCCGGTCTACTTTCTTCATGATATCATTATGTATGGGGGATGTTTGGTCAGCCGGTTCATTTTCTTCATGATATCATTATGTATGGGGGGATGTTTGGTCAGCCGGTCTATTTTCTTCATGATATCATTATGTATGGGGATGTTTGGTCAGCCGGTTCATTTTCTTCATGAGATCATTATGTATGGGGGGGTGTTTCCAATCGATGCTGGTATTTTATCAAACGTCTGTGATTTTCGAGAACGAGATCATTCCTCAGCTTCTTTTTCCGGCCTGTTCTCTTCATTCATTAGTTAATCAACCATATATGTGACCCGCCATATCAAATCCAGTCGTAAGTCGGGATTATTTTTACCCTGTGCCAATGCATTCTCTTATATATGCGAGTCGACCATACACATGTAGGTCGCCTCGCATATATAAGAGAATGCATTGGCCTAACAATTTTTTACAATTTTAATAATTATTTCTTGTATTCTTTAACAATTTTATAATTTCACCCATACAGAGCCCCAGACAAACATGAGCAGACGACACTCTTCTATATGCTTCTATATATGTGTGGGGCTCCCTGCAGGGTAATGGGTGTTTTTTTATTTTATGTCCTAAAAATTGTAAGAAACATTTATTTTAAAAAAATGAATTATTTTTTTAGGCCAATGCATTCTCTTATATATGCGAGGCGACCTATGGTCAGGTTTTGGCCGAGTCTTACATATACTGTGTGGGGGCTTGGTGGAGGTTTTGGGCGGGTTTGTGGAGGTTTTGGGCCGCTCTTACATATACTGTGTGTGGGGCTTGGTTGAAGTTTTGGGCTGGTTTGGGGAGGCTTTGGGCCGCTCTTACATATACTGTGTGTGGGGCTTGGTGGAAGTTTTGGGCGGGTTTGGGGAGGTTTTGGGCCGCTCTTACACGGACTGTGTGTGGGGGCTTGGTGGAGGTTTTGGGCGGGTTTGGGGAGGTTTTGGGCCGCTCTTACACGTACTGTGTGTGGGGGCTTGGTGGAGGTTTTGGGCCGCCCTTACACATACTGTGTATGTGGGGCTTGGTGGGTACTTTGGGTGGGTCAAATGGTCCTGCAGAAGTGCTATGATGCTGTTTTGCTATGAAGCGGTTAATACAAACCAATGGTGGTGACCGCGTGCGCGTTCCGCCTCGTGTTCACATCGAAACTACGCAATTACAACACGATGTAAACATTGTGATGATCACACATGAATGCACTAAAACCTCCGATATATAGGTTACGTAGCGTTTTTCCGAAGACCCATAACTCCGAAGGTCCGATTCTCCGAAGTTCAGATTCTCCGACGCCCCGATTCTCCGAAAGCCCATAACTCCGAAGTCCCGATTCTCCGAAATCCCATAACTCCGAAGACCCATAACTCCGAAAGCCCATAACTCTGAAGGACTATAACTCCGAACGCCAACAACTCCGAAGGGCCGATTCTCCGAAGGTTCGATTCTCCGAAGATCATGTTTTATCGCTTATTAAATAGTGCACAGTTCCAGTGGCGGGTCAATGGGCCCCTAGGGAAGACCGCCCCCAAAACAACATGTCAAGTGTCATGTAAACGTCCGGAAATCCCTCCTAGGCATTCAAATATTCAGTGTTCCTGCACAGGGGATCCCCCGGACCAACGATTGTGGGCGACCCCTCCCATGCATGCGCTCCCCAAATCAGGCCTTCGTGATATGCCTTTTCGGCATATCATATGCATGATATATCCCCCATATCCCCCACATATGCTAATTAATGTGCACCCCTAAATGGGAAATCTGGCTCCGCCACTGGTGTGCACCGGGTATATCATAACGAAACGCTGCAAGAATGTCAGAGTAGCCTAACATGCACAGGGGCGAATGGGGGGCCAAATGGGCAGAACTCGCCCTTTTTCTGGCGACTGAAAATACTTCAAAGAAATGCGTTCTGTTTGATCTCGGGATGCTGACAATTAACATGATTAAACTGTGCACATCTGACTGCATTGGGGTGATTTGATGCAATCAGGTTCATTTTATATATGAAAAAGGACAAGTTCTTCCCCGTTCACCTCTGTACATTTTAGTCTGGCATATCATGGGCCAACGTAATGTTATAGTATATGGTGTATAGTCAGTGGCGGGCCAGGATTCCCATTTAGGTGGGGGGTAGGAAAATTTTGAATATTTTGATGCCCCATGAACGATTTCCGGGCGTTTACATGACATTGGACATGTTTTGGTAGGGCCCCATATTGTCCGAAATAGCAAGTAGAGGTTTAATAGGGGCAGTAGGAATTTAGTAAACGATAATACCCCGATAAAACAAAATCTTCGGAGAATCGGATCTTCGGAGAATCGGACCTTCGGAGTTATGGGCCGTCGGAGAATCGGGCCTTCGGAGTTATAGATCTTCGGAGAATAGGCCCTTCGGAGTTATGGGTCTTCGGAGTTATAGGTCTTCGGAAAATCGGCCCTTCGGAGTTATGGGCTTTCGGAGAATCGGATCTTCGGAGTTATGGGCGGTCGGAGAATCGGATCTTCGGAGTTATGGGCCGTCGGAGAATCGGGTCTTCGGAGTTGTGGGCCGTCGGAGAATCGGGTCTTCGGAGTTGTGGGCCTTCGTAGTAATAGGTCTTCGGAAAATCGGTCTGACACCGATATATATACATTCTGCAACTCCGCGGCCGACTTAAGAATGACGTTCTTTGGTGAGTTTTAACCTAGTTATTGTTACATAAAAAAAACCCGAGTTTTGTCGCGTTACATGACTGAAATCATCCCAGATGAAGGGAATGCAGATTTTAATAATAAAGACACACATTCATTCAAAAGATATATAGCGTATGGTACGCTTGAAACAAGCCCAATTTGGTATTCTAGGGTCCACACTGATGTTGGTGCGGGACCACGGTAATGTTGGTGAGAATCCACACTGATGTTGGTGAGGATCCACTCTGGTGTTGAAATATTTTTCTTCCATATTACTGAACTCAAATCATGAGCACATCTATTTCAAACACTACGAGGCGAGAAAATACAGTCCCTCGAGAAGTCGGAAAGATCTTTAGAATCGAGAATAATGACCCACATATCACAAATTGGACTATACCGTGACATTGGCGACTTATTCCCAGTTACTTATTCCTTATTCGGAAACATGCAAACTTGACAAAATTAACGGTGCGGTAGGGTGGATCACCCAAAGTTATCTTAGAAAAACCGAAAATCTAACTATTCTATAGCCCGTGCGGTTGCCACAGAGGTGGCAAAAAGGGCACACATTGTCGTTTCCGTATCTTTGGACCGATTTTGAGAAAATAAACGATGCAACAGGGTGGCCCACCCCATGTCATACTACAAAAACCGAAAACCGCACCCTCCAGACCGCGCCATTGTCACAGGAGGTGGCAAAAAGGGCACCCATTGTCGTTTCGGTATTTGTGGCCGATTTTGACTAAATAAACGGTGCAGTGTGGTGGCCCACCCCATAATATACTACGAATAATGTAAACCGCACCTCTCTAGCCCGTGTATGTGACTACGTATAATCAAGGGTAGCTCCATTGAAAACTATATCTGGTTTTATAATGTTTTCGATACTTGTGAACAGCAGAGCTTTCGTTTTGACACTATTGAATTTGACTATCCACTTTTCAGCCCATTCACTGATTTTCCGCATGTCATTGTTTATCGACGATTCTAAAGTTTGTAGATCAGAGTTTGCATTAATGAGACATGTATCGTGGGCAAATAGTATAGCTCGGGACTCTAATTTGTCCGCAATGTCATTTAATATATGATAAACATAAGAGGCCCGATTACGGATCCTAGGTGTTACAAGACAGAAATTTTATTCTGTTATTGGTTTAGCTAGCTGGCGCGGCTAATAATTACAGCGAATATACATGTACACCGTATAATGATTATATATATACATGTACACCGTATAATGATTTTGTTCATGCATGCTCCGCATTGTACAGTGTTACGTATAGATTTATAGAGTTGTTTATATTTCAGAACAATATAGCCCCGTGCAACGAGTCGCCTGTAAATAGTATACTCAACGCATGGGAAACGTTTTCAGTGTTTGAACGTACATGTATGCGCCACCCAATAAGTTTCGAATCCGGAGGACATGTCTATAAGTATGTGTTGCATCTTAAACTGACCCCCAATATGCCTACACGTATATATGTAAGTACATTTATAGGGATACCATTTCCAGAAAATGCACGAAAAATATAATTCGTCTGTTTTTGCGACCAAGACACTTAAGCGTGAAGAAGGACAATCGATGAGTAGAGATGTTTAATACGTAGCTGAATATTTGTAACACGACCTTGAGATGGGCGTAACTAACCTAAATCGCGACCGAAACTATGGCATGCTGATTCACAAACAATATCATTTTGTACCCCACCAACAACGGTTTGTATATTTAACAGCTTCAGCGCGGATCTCCAACAACATCGCTTTGGACCCATCAATTTATTTGTCACCTGCTTGTGTCGAATATCTGCCAAGTCCAAACCTGTGTCACTGCCTAAGCCTTCAATTCGCTTGGTTGCACCTCTCTACGTGTCCTGTTTATTAATTATTCCTATTAGATTGATATAAATGGCGAAATAACAGGAATGTCACAAATTTTATTAAAATGACCACGTATGTCTTCTAATTCATATTTAAGCCGACAAACACTTTAGCGTGACTGCAGAAACATTCAACAGACGATTGCACCACTTGAAATTAACAACACGCCATTTGAAATTACTCAAATTACGTCTAAACTCTCGATGTTAGTATTTTGAAATATCACGCGGTCACCAGCATCGCTTTGTACTATATAACCGTATCATAGCAAAACAGCAGGACCCACCAACATCATAGCACTTCTGCAGGACCACTTGACCAGGGGTAATTTTTCCGGTACTTGTGAGCCTGTGAGGGGCAATGAATTTAACAACACTATTTTATTTTATTTTTATTTCTGAATATCTCCGTTATTTAGTCAATATATTAATCGTTCCAAAAGGAAGTATATTTAGTATTGGCTAGTTGGATCCGGTTATCTCCCTTTAGTTGGCTCCGGTTATCTCCCTTTAGTTGGCTCCGGTTATCTCCCTTTAGTTGGCTCCGGTTATCTCCCTTTAGTTGGATCCGGTTATCTCCCTTTAGTTGGCTCCGGTTATCTCCCTTTAGTTGGCTCCGGTTATCTCCCTTTAGTTGGCTCCGGTTATCTCCCTTTAGTTGGCTCCGGTTATCTCCCTTTAGTTGGCTCCGGTTATCTCCATTTAGTTGGCTCCGATTATCTCCCTTTAGTTGGATCCGGTTATCTCCCTTTAGTTGGCTCCGGTTATCTCCCTTTAGTTGGCTCCGGTTATCTCCCTTTAGTTGGCTCCGGTTATCTCCCTTTAGTTGGCTCCGGTTATCTCCCTTTAGATTAAATCAGGATACTCATTATGAAATATAATTCTAACATCACGTGACACGTGTTACTCTAAGATTGAATCATTAATCCCGATTAGATATTGTTTTATATATAAGCTCTTGCGTATTGCATTGACTGTCATTTCAGAAATACAAGGACGGTGTATTCATGTACGTTATGGTTGCTGTACTCGCGTTCATCGGGAGTGGAGTGGTGTGGCTTGTTCCGGAAACACGCGGCGTACCTCTCACGGATCACATCGAAGTCGGAGTAAACAAAGGAACAGTCCCACCAGAAGCTGTAATTGAATCGGAATGAGGCACGGATAGCAATGTGGTACACAAACTGACAGCGGAGAAATAGAGGATCTACAACGAGTCTCCAGTGTATAGCGGAATTTACAAAACGAGTCCAGTAAATTAGGTCTGGACCTAATTTACTGGACTAGTTTTGTAAATTCCGCTATAAACTGGGGACGAGTTGTATATTCTATTTATTACATGATCCAAAACCTACATAAAACGTACTTATATCAACAAACGGGACGTGAAACTAACGTCGACTTCAAAAAGACATGCGAAGACGTTTCACGTAACTATGGGTTGTTCGTCCTCATAAAGAAATAGTTCCAGATAAATACAGACTCCTTGACATATTTAATGGCGTAAATTTAATGAAATAACTTTTCAAACTCTTTATTCATTAGAGATTGTTGGAAAAAATATTGGACGCCATCTTATTTTGAGACGTAGCGTACAGAATATAAACAGACGACAAACCGGAAGTCAAAGGTCATCTGTCACTATTTCCTCTTATTAAACGAACGTTTAATAACACAATTTATAGAACGGGTTTATTGAGTGGAATAAGGGTAGGATCATGTAATAAATGGACCAAACTTAATATGACACTAATATTTATGAAATATTAACGATAGCGACAAGAATCACTGTAGCCTGACGCTGATCGGTGATACATGACGTATAAGTTATTAAACATTGAAGTCTTTATTGGATGGAGTTCCCCTTAGAATTTCATATTTTACCCATTCATTTAACGCTAAATTTCGTTTAAAATTTGAAATTAATTATTAGGCACTTTAGGTCAGTTTAACCTAGTTCATAACAATCTCCGGATAAAGTTACTCCTATCTTTTAAGTTGAACAAAACGCTCTTTATTGGTAATTATTAGTGCAAATTCAAGCCATCTGAGGTCAAAAACATATATCTATCAGACAATGCATTTATTGTGTACAATTAATTTCGGGCATCATAAAACAAATTTCATATTAGTTTTTATAATTGTTAAAAAATGTAAGAATTTTTTTTTAAATGATAAAAAATTGTTAAAGATTATAACAAATAATGATAAAACATGATAGAAATTGTTAAAGATTGTTAAAGAATGTAAGAAAAAAATCATAAAAATTGATAAAGAACGTAAGAAAAAGTTATAAAAAATGATACATTTGTTAAAGAATGCAAGAAAAAATGATAAAAATGATAAAAAGAATATTGGAAAACATGATAACAATTGATAAAGAATACAAAAAAATGATAAAACATTAGAATTTTTTTTAAAGAATGTAAGAAAAAATGATAAAAATTGATAAAGAATGTACGAAAAAGTTATAAAAAAATGTTATAATTGTTAACAAATGTCAGACAAAATGATAACAAATTGCATTCTCTTAGATATATATTCGAGGCGACGTATGGTCGACTCGCATATATAACATAATGCATTTGGCACAGGGTCTTGTTGCGCCAGCGCAGCTCCCGTCATGAAAGGGTTAATATCATCAAGTACATGAAAAATTAGATTGACTTCGATCTTATTTTCATTATTAACCCTTTCATGACTGGAGCTTCGCTGGCAATTTACCAATGTTATAAAAAAAAATCTTATTTTCTTTAACAATTTTTATAATTTAACAATTTGTTTTCATTTTATTTTTTATTTTTTTCTTATATGTTTTAACAATTATAAAACATAATATAAAATTTGTTAGGCCAATGCATTCTCTGATATATGCGCCATATGGACGCCTCGCATATAAGAGAATGCATTGGCCAAGGGTTTTCGAAAATTTCAGAAAGCTCCATTTTTCAATAACGAGACTTTGCATGTCAAAACCATTGTTATGTAAACATTACTGTCACAGTGGAATTACCGATAAAAGACCAAAGTTTAATCAAAATGTGACGGTTAACATTGGAAAACGTCAAAGCATTGACAAATATTCTGAAAATGATATTGAGACTAAAATATTTGAACTTACTACACGATTAGCGATTTGTTGACAATTCACTGTAACTATCTTGTGTACATAACAATTAAGAAATAAATACACGGTGTAGAGGTGTGTATGGTCAAGTTGTACCACAAAAAACTGATTGTAGGACGACGCGTAGCGGAGTCCTACAATCAGTTTTTTGTGGTACAACTTGACCATACACACCGATACACCGTGTATTTATTTCTTTTGTAATGCGACTGCAAGTTTATGGTCACAATTCGACTGAATAGTCAACGAAATACTGCGCTTTTTCGGTCTCAGGTGAGAAAACATTTCGTGGTGTAATTCGTATTGGGCGTACTCGATTTATTTGCATGGAGTACTCTGGTAATGTCTTGTCTTGTTATGAAATTCCCCCGTTGACTTTTCGAGGCACCTCTTCTAGAAATAATCGTTGTGATTGGCTAAAAAACGATGTGTTTTCAGCGGCGCCCGTGCGTTTCATTTAAATTGTACAGGAAATACGATTGCCGTCATTTCTGTTTTGAACGTTGTTGGGACATGAATATGATCATCTAAGCGATCTAAGTGATCTAGTTTACTAAACTAATCTTATTCCCCTTCTGTACTGGTGAACACACGCTTTCATTTTCAACTTGATTCCGAAATATCGAGATTCGAATCGACGAATGCACAGCCCATGGATTTATTTTGTCATTTAATAATAATATACTTATTAAGTAACTTTCTTTGGTCGTAACATATATCAATATAACATAACATCATTTGGACCATATTCATTGGCAACCAAACTGATTTCAAGCGACAAATCGCTAGAAAATTCGCAAGATTGTCAAGATGTAGCAAAATTCAAAGGTACTCCGTTGATGCCCCGTTTGCGCGGAGTTAGAAAAAACGGGAAAAGTCGCGTGCGGCGATCTGAATAAACCGATTTTTTTCGTGGTACAATTGGAAAAAGTAGAATTGTACCACAAAACTGGAACGAGATAGCCATGGTAACTCGGGCCACTGGCCAATCAGGACATGGCTTTTAAGCATAGTTAGGCAGGGTCGTATTACAATGACCAATAGACCAAACACTTTGAAGTTGAACCAACTATTCAATCAAAATAGCGAATCCCAAACAAAAAACCTTTGGATATTTATTAAACAGATTTTGGACATTTTCAGAAATTCCTGAGCGCTTGTTCACATTAATTTTGTAGGTGCACGAGTACGCACATTGTATATATAAGTAAATATAAATTCGTTGATATACACCATAGACCATATATTAGTAAATATGTTATCTGATTATGATGAGTAAATACACTGGGGGGCCACCGCTCCTGCTAAATCCGTCATAAATCGACTAATCATCCAGTGCGCAATCGCCAGGCTCATGTGCGTTTCCGGCGAGAGAAAGTCTATACCATGCCCAGAAAATGAGTTCAGGGAGCATAAATGTGAGAAGTTTATATAAGAAATTTACGTGTTCCCCTCAATTAAAGGCCATTCTGTATATGGAAAGCGGCTCTTGGTCCGCAGGATTCAATAAAGCTGAAATTCTTTGTATTTTTCCAAACCTCATAATTTACAGATCTTTTTACTATGACAAATCCGAAAGCATTCTGAGTGGAGCATGTGCTCAATTTTACTACCATCATCAGTTATTGTCATCTTGGTATTGTTTTTAATATTGCCAATCAAAATCATTGTCATGTGGTGATTGTAAGTTTGTTAAAACAAGGTTTATAAAATATCAAAAATGATACGTTGCCTTTGCGAATTGCGATAACAAGAAGCTACACGACGGGTGCGCATTCGGTGAAAGTGCACCAGTCCGAAATCGTCACCTCAGTGTGGTTTCATGTTAATTTCGATTCTTCGCGGTTTCCATGAAGCTATTTTTGTTGATATGATGTCATAGGGGTGTATTCGGCCCCAGTGACGTGGCGACAGGGGCGGTTTTAGGGGGACTAACCCTCCAACGTTGGTCAAAATATTCAACAGCTGGAAATTTTATGCCTCACAGCATTTGATGGTAATTTTACACCACTTATAGGTTGAAATTGTCAGTTGGTTGATTTTCCAACAACTAATTAGTGGGACATAATTATGTTGTTTCAGACCAACTCTAGCAAATCGTTTCCATATTTAGTCCAAATATTTGTCTGAAATTGGTATCAATTGGAAATATACCAACATTATAGGTGGTGTCAGGTTGGTTGGAAATTACCAACAGTTGGAAAGTTCAAACCCAGTGATTCCCTATTTTGGACCCCTCCCCGTACAGAAACTGCACATGTGATTTGGGTAGAAACAGGTTGGAACAGCTTAGAATTATGTTAGTTTCATATGTTAATCATCCCGGCTACATTAGCAGCATATTAGATCTAGTGTGCAAAATATTTCTAACCTCATTGCTCACATTAGCATAGCTTAGTATTCATACTGGGTATATATTTCTCCCAGTCTGCCCATGGTGTGTCCAAAAATCTAACTTAGACTAAGTTAGTGCAGGTTAGATTAGATATTTAGTTATCTGGCCAATGCTTTCTTGACACAAATCCCCCATGTATGGACAATTTAATGACTTTCACATCTGGGTTTTATCCCCAGTTCAGACCAGGACTCATATGCTAAATAATTTTATGGCTGTGATAAAGGTTCCCCGGAACCTAGTATTCTGTTCAGTTCACTTGGAGTTTACAATTCCCAAGTTAAAGCTGCTTGTTTTCTGTGGGACTGATAGGATAAGTTGTTCTTGTTTGGTGAATTAAAACCTCGTTGGCTTTTTTCATGGCACGGTAAGTGACTGCATGCATTTAAACATATCGACAGTTAAGAATTTAAGACACGAGAAAATCGTGACTTTTGTCAATTTCCTTTCCAAAATTGAACCTAAAACATTTCATAATGATAGTATTATGGTTTTTACATTGAAATTAAGGGTTAATTTATAATTATTCAGTTATTCATTCATGTATAGAATCGTTTGTCATTTTTCATATCTCATTCGCACATCGACATGGTAATTTTTAAGGACATGTGGTCTCTTGTGTGCCTTTACTGCGGGTTCTAATATCTAATTTATCAACCAGGTAGACTACATGTATATTAAAGTTGATTTAAATTTTATTTTCAAATATTATCAATCATATTTCTAGAATAAATAATGATGGACCATTACATCAAATAAACTAAATTCTGCTATTGTTTATTGATTCTAGTTAGTAATTAGACAGAACAAATGTGCGAATCTATTTACAAAATGAATTAATTGTAGGAAATAAAAAAATTATGGCAGTTTTCATTGTTTCATCGAAGTGATTTTTACAGTTATTTGGAATATTCCATGAAGAGCAGTTAACATGAACATTGCAGTGTGTGTGATGTATATTTTATGTATTTATATAGTTTTTAAAAGCAATACTGTATGATATAGTGGTTTTTTTTTTATAAATTGTTACCCAGCTGGACGTATGTATAATTACTTTAAAGTTAATTTGATAACCTGCCTGCACATGTGGCATTTTTATTCATTCCTGATGTAGAATTTACTAACATAGAACTAACGTGCTAATTTGGTAACATAAAGCATATGTGCAATTTTATAGCTCTTAAGAGCTATCAAATTGCACATATGCTTTATGTTAGCAAATTTGCACGTTAGTTCTACTCTTAAGAGCTATAAAATTGCACATATGCTTTATGTTAGCAAATTTGCACGTTAGTTCTACGTTAGAAATATGGTTGGGAATTTTCCAACGTATAACTACTGTGCATATCCTTTAACCTGACCACATGTGCAATATGTTAGTTTTTAAGCTCCGCCCATCTCACTTTTGACAGTTAAATTACAACATTAGTTCTACATTAGTTCTACGTTGGCAATCAGATCAGAAATCCGCTTAGATCTAATGTGGTTTTAGGTTAGCAGTTTTTGGTAAGGGTCTGGACGGCGGCCATTTTTTTATCGGATGTGAACTGGCATGGGTTCCCTAGTTGAATCCCTCTAGACAGCGGACATGTTGGATTGCATAAACTAAGAAAATAAAAGCAAATACTTACCGGCGTGGTACTTGAAAAATGACGTCGTCAACAACAAAATTGTATATTTAGCACGCAGAGCAGCAGTTCCGGCACACAGATTAGGCCATTTGATTACGCGGTGTGATTTTGCATCCACGTGATTCCCCACCGTGCGTACTAGCATTTCAAATTTGAATTTAGAATTTAGAATATCGGTCCGCGCGATAATTTTCGATTCGTTTTATTCGATCAGCGCTTTACATCTTCTCGAAACTGTCCTTGACTCTCGGATGGCGACTCGTGGAATCAGCGAGCCGCTGTTGTTTGGGAAGTGTTATACGATAAAACTTCATAAAAGTAATTATAAAGTGATAATTTGCTACTTCACTTACGGTAAACATGGAATGAAATATATATATTATTACTAGAAAGTGATACTTTAAAGAAATTAACGTTTTTGTTGTTGCAATTTTATTCAGAAAACATTAACATTTTTTGGTTTTGGTGAGTCCATGTGCAACTGGGTGAAAACTCTATACAATGATGCAAATAGTGTAATAACTAACAATGGACACCTATCACAATAATTTAATATCGAAAGGGGAGTAAGACAATGGACACCTATCACAATCATTTAATATAGAAAGGGGAGTAAGACAAGGTTACCCATTATCACCATATCTATTTATTTTATGTTTAGAACCCTTCTCTGCTGCATTAAAGGGGTACTGTACGCCATTTTCATTAAATTTCCGGTGACAACAACGATCTAATATCGATAATATATAGAAACATAAGTAATTTGAGTCGAAGATGTATTCTGTAAACGCTCAGGTTAATAGGCTATCTTAAAATTTAATAATTTAAAAGTTAATAATTTGATATAAATTGAATTTATGACTGGAGCCATAAAATGGCGTCAATTAAATTACGAATTACCGTAATCAAAAACAGTAATTGAGGGATACTGGATTTTAAACCGATCGCACACACGATCGCTTAAAATATTATGATGATACGGGGAGAACACTCAAGCCACTCACTGACTAGCGATGATACAATAACTTAAATGATTATATGGGACTAGTATGCATATAATAAAACTTTTATTTGATTCATTTGGTTGAAAACTTTACAAAAATTACTCGACAACGACAATTTGTATTTTTGCATTCCGGTAAATTTATCATCCGTAACATGACTTTGTACTCACATACTTTCAAATAATGGGAAAATTGTTACCTTATTCTCCGATTCGGAGACTATAGAAACCAACAACAACATTTGGCGTACAGTACCCCTTTAAAGTTAGAAAATGACATAACAGGAGTAAAAATAAAAAACAGAGAATATAAAATAAGTCAATATGCAGATGACTCTGTAATATGGCTAGACGGTAGTCAATTCTCTCTCGGTGGAACCATTAACTTGATCAATGCTTTCCAAAAGGTATCTGGATTAAAAGCCAATTTTGACAAAACAGAAGCGGTGTGGATTGGAACACGAAGAGGTTATACACAAACATTAAAAACAAACAAAAAATTAAATTGGAATTTAAAGGGAAAATTTAAAACATTGGGTATAATATTCAATTTATAAGACCCCCTTTTAATACAAGAAAATTGGGAATAAAAAAAAGAAAGTATGAAAAATATATTAAAGCATTTGGGCATTGAGGACACTGTCCCACATTGGTAAAGTAATGGTCATTAAAACCCTACTATTTCCACTCATTGTTCAAATCATGACGGTACTTCCAGACCCACAAAATAATTTTTTGAAGGAAATGCAAGGCTTGTTGTTTCAATTCTTTTGGAATGGAAAAAAAGACAGAATAAAGAGAGATACTCTGGTTCAAAATACTCAAAATGGTGGTCTTAAAATTCCAGATCTTAAATGTTTCTCAAAATCACTAAAAGTTACATGGCTTAAAAAAGTACTAGACCCGCTTAATTTTTCAGAATGGAAATCTATTTTAATAGAGAATATGGAAACATTTGGAGGAACAGCAATGCTTAACCTAAATAAAAACAGCCTAATACAGATAGCTAAAAAATTCAACCCTTTTTGGAAAGAAGTATTTACAGCGTATGCTCAACTAAATACAGAACCATCAAATGATGATGATTTTAAGTCCCAACCCCTCTTCCATAACTTACACTTGAAAATCAACCAAAAGCCAATCTATTATAGGACATGGATAAATAAACAAGTCCTTTCATTAATGATATATTAAGGGAAGATAATACATTCATGAATACAGAAGAAATATTTTTAAAATATGGATTAAAAGTAAATAATCTAATATTACAAGGAATAATATCTGCCATACCACTAAAATGGAGAAAAGAAATAAAAGACTCATCGAGTAAATTAGAATTAATAAGAAAAACTAAGATCCAACAAAATATAAAAAGAAGATAAGTTACACCAATACATATACTGGAAATTTGTCGAAACATTAACCCTTTACCCAACAGAAGGGCCCTGTGCCAATGCATTTTCTTATATATGCGAGTCCACCATAGGTCGCCTCGCATATATAAGAGAATGCATTGGCTTAACACATTAAAAATTATAAAATTGCTAAAGAATGTAAGAAAAAATGGTAAAAAGTGTTAAAAACAGATTTTTTTTAGGCCAATGCATTCTCTTATATATGCGAGGCGACCTATGGTCGACTCGCATATATAAGAGAATGCATTGGCACAGGGCATAACTGTAACTATCACAATGTGGTCAATTAGCCGGTTCCAATGATATCCATATTTGTATGGTTCTATTGAGACAGACCGAAGATATTTTAGGCTGTTGAAGCTTTATTTGGCCGGTTTTGGCCGGTTTGTTGGGTAAAGGGTTAATACCAAATAAACCATGTGCCCAATTTGGATGGCAAAGAAAGTTAGAAAATATGCAGATAGACTGGGAAAACATATATACTAGATGTTTTAAAATAACCAAATGCACGAAACTACAAGCCTTCCAATTTCAAATAAATCATAATAAATTAGTCACAAATACTTTCCTAGAAAAATGTAAGATAAAAACAAGTAATAAATGCTCTTTCTGTGAAATAGAAACTGAAAATATTGAACATCTTTTAGCAAAATGTTGCAAAATACAGCCTTTATGGCAATACATCACAAATATGTTAAATGTTGCTTTCAACAAACAATCAACATTGTCAACATATGAAATCATTTTTGGAATTGAAGCAAAGGACAATTATTTAGCAATTAACAATCTAATCCTGTTGACAAAGCGTTATATTTATATAACAAGATGTAAACAAAATAACTTAACAATAAAATCACTTGTAAGTTACCTTACTCGGGAATATATGCTAGAAAAGCAATCAATAAAATGGAACAAAAGTTCAGAAAAAACAGTTGAATTGAAGTGGAACAGTGTCCTCAACCTCATTAATACTTAATAATTAATACTTAAACTTACAAATACTTTTCACAATATAACTACCATAATCATAATATAATCTTTAAAAAACAAACAAAAACCCAGGTCAACCTCAAATAAACAGTTCACAAAAAAAAACAACCTTATATTTAAACATATAAAATGGTCACATTAATAAAAACAATACATATAGGCCTATACCTGAAATATTAAACATTAAAGGACTAAGATCACTTAATGACAAGTTTCATTCAATAAAAACTATCACTGGCTTTGTGCTTAGCTCATGTAAAAATATATTTGAAACAGACATGCATCATGTACATGGTTTTTCCTTACAGATATTGTTGTATGTAAAATTTAAGTCTTTTCAAATGTTGATATTATGTGAAATTGTATCAAAATTATGAATAAATTATAAATAAAAAACATAATATGCGGTAATACACATATTAGGAATATAATTCAGGGCGAGGCTCCCCATTGTTCATCAATGACATCACGTAATATACATAACATTACACCCCATAACGTAATATGGCAGAGATGCATATACATCACATATGCAACCATGACCATGCAACCATGACCACATGGGCACTTCATATATACCATACACCACCAAAGACCATCCAACTATGCTCCAGGTATGCATGTACACTTCAACAATCATGATACAGTCATTCCATGTACACCTATATACATTGCACATAAGCATACAACCACTCCCTATATATGCATACACCCGCAGTCACATACGTGACCATACAGCCAACATATGCATACATATACACCCATCCGTGACAATAGTCACCCAATGTAGGCATGTATATCCCACACATTACCATACAGTCACTATATATATACTTGTAATACGACCTTGCCTAAACCTACATACAAGGGTCGTCCTGATTGGTCAATATCATGTATTCCCATGGAGACACGAACGTCATTTGGTGGTACAATTCTAGGTGACACTCCACAGTTTCAACAGGAATGGGCCCAAAAATAGGGGCCCATAGATTCATTGAAATTTATCTGAATTATGATCCCAAACTATATAGACAATATATATATGCCTGAAATTTTTACATAATAGGCATTCAGAATTTGATACATAATTTCCATAATATATAGGCTATCAATAGTTATGGCCCTTGATCTTTTGATTGAAAATGTGATTTTTATTCAACAAATGACCAAAATATTGCATTTTCATACCCAAAGGGCACGAATACCAGATTTGTTCAAGCATGGTCACCTATGTTGGTTTAAAGGCCTCTGGCATCCAACATCAATGTGAAAATATTTCGAACTTTCGCCGTTAAAAATACCAGAAAATCAATTTTTAATGCAGATGACAAATTTTGGGTGCTAAAAAATGGACCCAGTATCTAGAGCCACTGTTTCGCAGAAAACGCTACTGCTGTCTATGGGTGGGGTCAAGGTCACTTGCACTTATTTTTTTCATCAGTGTAGAACACCTTCTAAAATTACACAAATTCATATCCCACCTTGTCTTAATATACATACCACATGAATGGTGCCAGAAACCACTAGCACTTTGTATCTATAAAATCACCCTTACTGATCATTCGAAACTATGGAGTGTCACCCTAGATATTCGGAATTGTACCACAAAAAAATGTGGTACAATCACTCAATCAGTGAAATGCTGCCAACGCCTCAAACTTTCAGAAGTCAAATCACACGGGCATTGGTTAATGTCATGCTATAGACCGAAGAAAGAGATATACAATGACTACCTACTGTACTATACTGAATACACCACTCCAATAAGCATACACATAATCCTTGTATAGCTAATCACCTCACACATGACCATACAGTCACCCCTTGTATACATATACATCTCACCATGGACACACCACCCCATCACCGTATAGGCTACTCCTTCGCACCATTCATGACCATACAATAACTCCCTGGCTACCATTTTGATATACACCATATAATTAAGTTGATTTTTTATGCTAATATGGTTTCACTCTGTTCCGTTTATACATTCTGCCTTTTTCCGTTAAAATATATGGCCAGAGTCCCAAAAGACATTTTTGGCAAAAGTCCACACTACAGTACATCATTTAAATGAATTAATCATGATTCAGAAGGTACAGGGACAACGAGAATGAAACACGTAGTAGTCAGTGGATTAAGTAATATGGTTACTAACCAAGTGAGTTACAATTTGCTAACTCTTGGGAACAGAGAATACTACTCGGGATATATGTAAAACAAAATTACCAAATGTGGTTGCCATTTTGGAAGCCATCTTGAGTAATGTTGTCTTAAAACACATTAGTGTGACGCATTTAAGACAGAGCAAAAACAATAAACATCTTTGATACCAAAGATAGTCCCATTTACTTGAATTAATGGTCCAGACTCGAAAAGCAAATTTTTGCCAATTTTGATGTCAAGCTTGTGATATAAAAATCCAATAATTCTGGCAATGTCATTGGTTACATTAGTAACACTTAACAAATGTGCATCAAAAATGCTAAAATTTAATGTAGACAGCATAGCCAATTGTATTCGTCAATCACAACTTGTAAGCGATTACTAGTACATGGCATGCTGGGGCAATATTTACCATTTTCCAGGTTTTGGCCGCCATTTTGGCAGCCATTTTCCGACAAAGTGACAATTTTTGTTGATTGAGTTCAAATATTCGTAATTAATTGTATGCCTCACTTAATTTGCACAGTTCTGTCAATTTCTTGTTAAAATATTACTAGAATCCTAACGGTGATTTTCGGTGAAATGTCATACCGAGTTCTGTATAATCGAATTATTGAGGGATCGGAAGGGACTGGAATCACACGAATGGTGTATTTCATTGCTCTAATGATCAGTTAACACGAACAATACAAAATAAAGTCCCATCTCCAAACCAGTTCCATATAGCGAACCTGATCTAGAAGATATTAGTGAAAAAACGTCAAATTTCCTCTTTCAGCTGCCATTTTGACGGCCGTCTTGGACGGGGAGTTCCAGTTTTACCCTACAAATGTGGCATCATATCTCTCAGAGTCATACCTACCTATATGACTAATTTTAATTCGCATATTTCTTGGTAGGATTAATTGCGATATTGAATAACTTATTTAATCACGAAACGCTCTTTAAATTTGGAAAACCCCTTAAAAGAGGGGTTAAAGTTAAATTTCAGCGTGGCTCCATATCTAATATCAATAAGTGTGTGAATATGTACATATGTGCAAAGTTTCATGCTTTAGTCACAATTTGAACAATTGCCTTGAAATTTTTACTTAATCTACTCCACTTTTCAGGCATGTGGCGGTGTCGGTGTGTCCTGGACTGAGTACACTTACATGTATACATAAAGCACACCGTATATACGGGCATGTGTCGGTGTCGGTGTGCCCTGGGCAGAGTATAAACGAATATATATGTATATGTACATAAAGCACATCGTCTATACAGGCATGTGGCGGTGTCGGTGTGTCCTGGACTGAGTACACATACATACATGTATACATAAAGCACACGGTATATACGGGCATGTGGCGGTGTCGGTGTGCCCTGCATGGGCAGAGTATAAACGAATATATATGTATATGGCACACACATATAGAGCTGGGTTCTGGGATACTTCACACACAGTAACCATACTTGCGCATGGCGGTGTCGGTGTGTCCTACGTATCCATATATCTATACATATATATATTAAATATATATATATAGTATATATATATATATTAAATATATATATACATATAGTATATATATATATATACACATATATATACATATATATATACATATCCGTGTCGATAATATATATGGAGAAATATATATGATTTCGTGCGTCTTACATGAAGACCTAGCCTGATTTGGTGTGCAAAACATTGAGCCCTGACATATCTGTGTAATGTACAATGGAGAGTCATCAGTTTATAGACAACAGTAACAATAGTGAATAGTCGGGGGCAATATATAATGTTGAGGTAATTCCTGTCAGATACTGGTAGTACAATGTCTTACTATGTGCACAAAAAATTTAAAATAAAAGCCTCCATCCCTCACTGATTTGAAAAAAATATTGCCTGAGAACCATGCAAAACCCTTTTTTGGCCTAATAATCAGAATATATTTATATCATTCCCATTATTTATTCAACTTCAACTGAATCCATGAAGTGACTACTAGTAACCTCTCAATCCATTCACTAGTCCCACAACGGAATCCATGGATTGACTACTAGTAACCTCTCAATCCACCCATTAGTCCCACAAGTTAGACCAATTAACACAGATTCCTTCTGATACACTGCAAAGTCAAATTGCAGGTAGGGTAGGTCATCGATCTATAACATACGTCGATTGGTAGGTATGAAAACTCGAACGAGAAATATTTGTTTCTTTGGCCTAATGCTGCCTAATGTGGGTTTTCTGCATGTGGTCAAGTAGAGTCTGTAACTCCTTAATAATCGTCGGTCTGTAGAGCTCATCCAGATGCAGGAGATGTCCGCCTTCTTCAAAAACCAGTCGACGGGGGTAACCTGCTGTCTTTACTGAAATAGGAAAATCATATCAAACGGACAATTAGTCATATGACTAGAAATCTGAACCTTGTAAATAATATATATTAGTCCAGGAGATATTGGTCGACCACTGCACCCCAATACATTTCTTTCTTAATGTATCCTCTAATTTTTTTCGGTAGTTAACAAGAAAAACAAGAAATTATGGCATTGAAATCCATGTAAAAAAGGACGACCGTGCAGTCACGACATGCACTACTCAGACTAATATGTGTTGACTTATATGAACGTCAAGATTTAATTATCTATAAATATTTCTTATAACCAATTACGAACACGAAGTTGCTTGCTTGTGGTAGGGGTAGGGTCTACCTCTGAGTTATCATATTGCACTCACATCTTTCACCCTTTCGTGGCTCCCCCGGCCGGGACCATTTTTTCGACTGGCCCATATGCCCATTCTCAATTTGGATGAAATATTAGTTGTACTCGCCTCCACAACCCTTGGCCTTGGTTGGAAATTGGGGTTATTATGAGTGAGAACTTGGGTTTTCTTCCTCATAATTTGGGTTATTTGTTTGTTTCAAATCACAACCCAAATCATTAGAATATATAAGTAAGGAAGAACATTCAATTTCCAAGAACGTGTTTTTGTTTGTACCTGTACAAATCCTATAGTGATTTTTTAGGTTGGGATTTGATCAGTTTGATTACAATTGCATGGAGCTACATTTATACCAGCGTGGACTCGGAACCATGCACTATGAAACTACGTCAACCCAACAAACCTAATATGCCAACCGTGCCAACATTTTTTATACCTGCTTTGTGTGCACTGTGTCGCTGTCAAAACGTCAATAACTTTCGCGGGGAAATGCGCGTGCCAATATGACGTCGCTTTGGATATAACATATGATGTAACCTAACAGTTTACGTGAACGTGCATTTACTAATTTAAAACTAAAGAAAAGTTTATTTACTGATATTACAAACATATTAGACATTTACGAGATGAGTCATGTTGTTTTCGCGATGTGGCTAACGAAAATGTGCAGCTTTACGTAATTTCCGTCATTTTCCGAATGGCATAGCAACCCGAGTCAGATCGACAACATTTATGATTTATTAAGTAATGATTATTGTTTAAAGTATAAACCATGTATTGTCTCCACACAATGAATACTGTTATGTTAGCTATGTGAAAAGTAACATTTTGTAGTTTTAATTTAATTGCAATGACGTTTCGAGATGGCGGCCCCATAAAATACAAGATGGCGGCTGCGCTAATTCAAGATGGCGGCGCCCATGTTCGAAAGCGCAACACGTGCGCGGCTGGGCTGCGCCAAGCTGGTCGTCCTTAAAAAAATGGCCGTATAGACTCCAGAAAATATGGCGTCCATCATGGTGGCCATTTTTTTTATATGCACCAGGTTTTATTGATCGCCGTTATAGTAAAGATGATAATTATCACATGCGGTCTTGTTTTCCGCTCGATTCGTTAAGCTAATATACAACCCTTACAGATGATATCACATGCGGTCTTGTTTTCCGCTCGATTCGTTAAGCTAATATACAACCCTTACAAATTATCCAAAAATCCGACACCAGAATCCAATATGGCGGCCACGATGGCCGCCGAAATGTGAAAATATGCTATTTTTCTGACATTTCACCACATTTCGCTTGTCTCTGTGGGAAAATATTGGCATTTTGGCGTGCATTTATACATTTATCGTATAGAAGAGTTATTGACAAACACAGGGGGACCATAATATACATTCATTGTGGGATATTTTTGTCCGATATCATGTTTTCCCAAATGCCGGTATAATAGGTCAAAGCCGAATCGACGCTAATAACGCGATGTAATGTTTCGAATCAATGAATGTTATTGCTATCACAACAACACCCATGCATATATATGTGCAGGATATACTCGAGCTACGATTCCTCTTATACCTGAGTTGAGGAATATTTACCCAAATTCAAGATGGCGGCCAATATGGCCACCAGAATAGAAAAATCGCTGATTTTAACATCAGTGAGCGTTATTGTCAAGCAACTCCACACCTGCTTACTATTATGAGTTGGGAACACATTGGCGAAGAACTGTCATTGTACCATATTCATATAAAAGTCTCCCAAATCCAAAATGGCGCCCACAATGGCGGACAGATTTTGAAAATTCACCGAAATTCCCTCATATTCACATCATTGGGCATTATTGTCGAGACAACTCCACCCATGCGTACAGTTGAGTTGGAAAATACTTAGGTGAAGTAATTACCTTACATCTCATACAAGAAAATGTTTTCCAAATCGAAGATGGCGGACAAAATGGCGACCGAAATTTGAAAACACGCCTACATTCCTTTACTTTCTTACGATGGGCGTTATTGTTTCGCGATTTCTACCCACCATTACATGTTGATATGGAATATCGATATGAAGTATTGTCTTCGTTAATGACTCTTCTATACGATAAATGTAGAACATCACGCCAGGATGCCAATATTTTCCCTCAGAGACAAACGAAAGGGGGTTAAATATCAGAACAATAGCAATTTTTCACATTTCGGCGGCCATCTTGGCCGCCATATTGGATTTTGGTGTCGGATTTGTTTCTAATTTGTAAGGGTTGTATATTAGTATAACGAATCGAGCGGAAAACAAGACCGCATGTGATATCATCTTTACTATAACGGCGATCAAAGAGACCTGGTGCATATATAAAAATGGCCGCCATGATGTTTAACAATAGACAAAAATTAGACATTACGAAAGAAAATTTGTGGGGTGAAGTTGAGTCCTGGGGGGTGCAGATGTCGACCAATATCTCCTGAACTATATTTAATGTACAGGATGAATAAGATAGGTTGATAAATACAAAAATATCACGTCTATTGAATGTGCAGGAGGGATAAGATAGATTGATAATTACAAAAATATTAATCTATATATAGGCTTTAAACGCTCTGAAACATCATGACAAATTTTCCAGTATTATTTTTATTTTTTCGCACAGCAGCGGGTCAAGCGCTCTTTATATATACATGATACCTTACTTGTATTTAAAGGTACTCAATCCGATTCGACGGTCCACATATAATCAGATAACAACAACAACAATTTTTGAAATGACGCTTCAGTTATCAGAATCGATAAATTGCCCAAAAATATTGCTAACCACAGTCAACTATAGTATAAAATTGCCCAAAACCTGTTATTTATCAACGAAATTTTACCAGTTATAAAATATTTGACACAAAAAAGCCACTGGATTTTAGATTTATCCGCTATCTGGTCAGATAAGTTCTTCTCGTCGACAGTTTACTGGGCCACTTAATTTTAAAATAATAGATTTCAGACATCGATATCTGATCACTCCTAGCTTTGATGGGTGGGTTCCTCGAATAAAATATTTTTTACTCCCAAAGCCAAGGAAATAGTAATTTGCGAGCGCTAATTCGGATTGAGTACTTTTAAATTTCCACATTTTTCGCTATGTTGCTCAAAATCAGAACTGATTTGAGCAATTCTCCGCAGCCAGCATATCTCTTCAGACTATCTCACCACAGGTTTATATACTATCCGCTACCAGCATATCTCCCATCCCTTCAGACTATCTCAACACAGGTTTATATACCATCCGCTACCAGCATATTTCACCTCCAGACGTTCTCACCACAAGTTTTTATATCATCCGCTACCAGCATCTCCCATCCCTTCAGACTATCTCACCACATGTGTATATAATATCCGCTACCAGCATCTCCCCTCCCTTCAGAATATCTCACCACATGTGTATATAATATCCGCTACCAGCATATCTCACATCCAGACTTTCTCACCACAGGTTTATATATCATCCGTTACTAGCATACCCCCTCCCTTCGGATTATCTCACCACATGTTAATACTTTATATAGCACCCGCTACCAGCATCTACCCTACCTTCAGACTAACTCACCACATGGTTATATATCATCCGCTACCAACATCTCCCCTCCCTTCAGACTATCTCACCACATGTTTATGTACCACCCGCTACCAGCATATCTCCCCCTTCAGATTATCTCACCACATGGTTAGATATCATACCTGATTGGATCAATTCTCCGCTACCAGCATATCTCCCCTCTCTTGTGGCATCAACACCAAGCAGCTTGACGAAGTCCTCTACTAAATCTCTATCGTGTTTCATGTAGGAATCCTTAGACCCTTGAAACAAAATGATGGGTTTCCCACTCGCCCCTAACTGCACGCACCCAGATGTTATCTAAATTGAATACATTAAAATAGAGATTAATTGAACAGTTTATCCAAAACATTACATGGATCAATAAATAATTAGAGTCATGGAAATACGTATAAGCTTGTCAAATGTGAATTATATCTTACCATGACTGGAGCTTCCTGAAATTTTGCGAAAACCATGTGCCAATGCATTCTATTATATATGCGAGTCTCTCATATAGGGAGCCTCCCATATATAAGAGAATACATTGGGCAAACAAAATTTACCTTGACATTGTAAGCCTGTACATTATCTTAGATATGCGAGGCTCCCTATATATAAGAGAATGAATTGGCACATAATCTTTAATGCTGCACCAGCGCAGCTCCTGTCATGAAAGGCTTAAACCTGAACATTACCTCCGTTTACAGATAACTTTATTTTCACTAGAAACTAGTAATCACAATTCACCAATCGAAACACTGTCATGTGTACTTAATTGACCTCCAACGGGCTGCGAACTCATCTCAATGTGCTGACAATGAAGACAAGTCTGACACGCTAACCACACGTAGTATTGTGATTCATAAATCTGTATGTTTTTGGTTCCATATGGCTACCGATTCAATTGTCCTCTGAATTGCTCCGTATCTTCACTATTAATACGCCCGAGACAACGATTCAATTCGAGATTTGATTCGAAATGAAAACACCCCGATTCGCAGAGCTCTATGATTCGAGAAATAACTAGTTTAAGTCATCTACTCAACACAATAGGAGGTTGAATCATTATTGTAGTACCTGTTGGGACATGAAAGCTGTTGGGATAACTAGTGCATCTGTGTGATATTACCAAACAGACTGAAGGCACGTAATCAAACAATGATAACAATAGTGTGTAATAAAACCCATTCCAAAGATTCCTGTATCGCCTTAGACCAAATCTTCTCGGTTCAGTATAACAGCCTGTGATTTCGGTTGGGTTGGTGCTGTCTTTGGACAGAGTCCCGTCCCGTTACTCTTCTACAACATACTTGCATTGAAAAGATGTACTACACTTACACGTGAAGCCCGGGAATTCACGTGCACCCCTGAATGTGATTAATCTGACATGTTCGTGATTAATCTCTCTTCAAAATGATATATGATTAACCGTGATAGAAGATGGTAAAGTGATGATAAAATTATAATTCTGGTTGCTTTGACATTCAATGGACCTCTTATATACACATATTTGATATCATCATGCTATGTTCATATATGCAAAGCGTCCATTTGACCTAATCCAAAGACGTAAAAGCATTATGGACGTTAGATAACTCCCGCCCAATATTCTGGTCGTAAAGTCTGTTATAGAAGAGTAACGGGCTCGGTCCAAAACAGCATCATCCCAACCGATATCCCAAGCTGTTACAGCATCATCCCAAACGATATCCCAAGCTGTTACAGCATCATCCCAACCAATAGCCCAAGCTGTTACAGCATCATCCCAACCAATATCCCAAGCTGTTACAGCATCATCCCAACAAATATCCCAAGCTGTTACAGCATCATCCCAACCGATATCCCAAGCTGTTACAGCATCATCCCAACCGATATCCCAATCTGTTACAGCATCATCCCAACCGATAATCCAAGCTGTTACAGCATAATCGCAACCGATATTCCAAGCTGTTACAGCATCATCCCAACCGATATCCCAAGCTGTTACAGCATCATCGCAACCGATATCCCAAGATGTTACAGCATCATCCCAACCGATATCCCAAGCTGTTACAGCATCATCGCAACCGATATCCCAAGATGTTACAGCATCATCGCAACCGATATCCCAAGCTGTTACAGCATCATCCCAACCGATATCCCAAGCTGTTACAGCATCAACCCAACCGATATCCCAAGCTGTTACAGCATCATCCCAACCGATAATCCAAGCTGTTACAGCATCATCCCAACCGATATCCCAAGCTGTTACAGCATCATCCCAACCGATATCCCAAGCTGTTACAGCATCATCGCAACCGATATCCCAAGCTGTTACAGCATCATCGCAACCGATATCCCAAGCTGTTACAGCATCATCCCAACCAATATTCCAAGCTGTTACAGCATCATCCCAACCGATAATCCAAGCTGTTACAGCATCATCCCAACCGATATCACAAGCTGTTACAGCATCATCCCAACCGATATCCCAAGCTGTTACAGCATCATCCCAACCGATATCCCAAGCTGTTACAGCATCATCGCAACCGATATCCCAAGCTGTTACAGCATCATCGCAACCGATATCCCAAGCTGTTACAGCATCATCCCAACCGATATCCCAAGCTGTTACAGCATCATCGCAACCGATATACCAAGATGTTTCAGCATCATCGCAACCGATATCCCAAGCTGTTACAGCATCATCCCAATCGACATCCCAAGCTGTTACAGCATCATCCCAACCGATATCCCAAGCTGTTACAGCATCATCCCAACCGATATCCCAAGCTGTTACAACATCATCCCAACCGATATCCCAAGTTGTTGTGGACCGAGAAGACTTGGTCTAATATCATTATTCATATACACTCACATAGAGCTCCCCTCAAGCTGAAATGGGTGCAACCACATTACTAATGCCAGTAACCTATATCAGATTATACCGATATACCTGAGGTAAGATAGCTGAAGAACCCATTTATGCTTAATCATAATTGAATTACGCTTAAGCGTAAATTATGCTTAAGCGTAATTCAGATGTATTACGCTAAAGCGTAAATGAATTACGTTTAAGTGTAAATGAATTATGCTCAAGCATAATTAGCTAATAAATGTGAAAACAGCCACCCATGTAGAATTGCCTCAACCATTTCAATAACCATTGATGATGTATCTCACATGTCAAATTGGGCGTTGGCAGTAATGGTCACCATGGTTATCAATTCATAATGTATCTCACCATGTCAAATTGGGCGTTGGCAGAAATGGTCACGAAGGTAATCAATTCATTGATGGAAGAGCCTAATCGTCCTTTATATCGGGGCATATTGACGTATTTTAACAAGGCCCACTCAGTCAACAACCTACATCGTCTCCATGATGCATACCACAACTGAATCGACCAATATGGTTGAAGCATCCTAAAATATATAGAAACAAGTCATGAAAATACAAACATATGTACGTCAGCTGGGCAAATTAATGTGTTTTAATATACTAAAATATATAGATTCAAGTCATGAAAAAAAACATATGTACGTCATCTGGGCAAACCAATGTGGTTGTAATATACTAAAATATATATATTTAAGTCATGAAAAAAAACATGTACGTCAGTTGGGCAAACCAATATGGTTTTATAATCCTAAATTATATAAATTCAAGTCAAGAAATATATATATGTGTGTCAGCTGGGCAAACCAATATGGTTGTATTATCCTAAAATATATTTATTCAAACATAGTCATGGAAACAATTTGTATGAAAATTACACATTTATTCTAAGGTTATTAAAAATTCTAATTCAAATTTTGGAATTTGGAAATTAGCATAATCCAAAAAATAGATCAACATAGATAAATAAAATTTATAAATTAATGATATTGAATTACATACGGTAGGGCTACCGGTATATTGTTTTTTGTTTTTTTTGCAACTCAACCCATACCAACATGATGTTGATATTTATAGAATTTAATTACTCTATTTCATTGTAGTATTCTCAATATGGGCATAGATGGTCATTCGTTGATTTAATATATATATTAGGCCATGTTCGAATTGCAAACATTGAGGGCGTCTTTGATAATATTACATATTTGCTTTGTGACAGAAAAGGTTTGAGGGTTTAGAAGATTTCAATATTTTCATTTATTTGGATTACATGTGGATATCATATTTTCTTCTCAATTCTTTATACACATATAGGACAATATAGAGGTGACCAAATTTCGGATTAAAATGGACAACTCTAAAATCAAGAGACTTTTATGTGTCAGATATTTGACAAACTGGCCAAATTTCGTTGAACAAAATGTTGATAAATAACAGGTTTTGGGAAATTTTATGCTATAGTTGACTGTATAGCATTATTTTTGGGCAATTGATCGATTCTGATAACTGAAGCGGCATTTCAAAAAATGTTGTTGGAATCTGATGATATGGGACCATCAAATCGGTTTGAGTACCTTTAAAATATTTACCCAAGTTTTATTTGAAGTGTACAATTGGCTTTAACGTAGCCCACTTGCTTGAACATGCTAATGCACTGCAGTGTGAGCTTATTAGTTAGGGAGCCCGCATATGTTCTATTTACACTTTTGCGTACAAAAGGTTTGACCCCCTAAAGTTGGTACCAATAATGGAACATTCTGAAAAACCGATTTCTTAAGTTGCGCATTCCTGAGGCTTAGGGGCCGCTGAACCCCAAAAAGTGCCAAAAATCACTTCTAATTTACACTTCCGCGTACATCGATGAATTTTGGTTTGATGATACTCCTAAGTGTACTGATTAAGAAAACACAACTTAAGAAAGGGATTTTTCTGGGGTTTTCAGATAAGAAAGGGGATCCCATGCTGAACCCCAAAACGTGATTTTTCACTTTTTTTTACACTTTCGCGTACATTCCATAATTTTTAGTCTCAAAGTTCTTTGATATATACTAATTATAAAAACACAAGAAGCAACTTTTCCTGGGGTTTTAAGATAAGAAGGGATTAATCGGATCACCTCTCAAAAAATGATCATAGAGTTACTCCCTGGCTGCCCCCATTTTGGCTTCCACCCTGTATCCAGTTGATAAATGTTTATCATAATGGGCCAGAATACCCACATATCATGGTTCATCTCAGTTCCGTCTCAAAGTTCTGCCCATTTCCTTTCAATAATATGGCCAGAATCACAAAAGAGGTTCTCCGCAAATTTCCATACTGCAACTTTAAAATGAATTTGTCATCCCCATACGGAACTGGGACAAACAAAATAGAACGTATTTGTCAGTTAATTACATTGTAACTAAGACGTACAATAACCAAGTGAGTCACAATTTGCCACCTTTTTCGGATAACGCAGAGAATATTGTTCGGGATATGTTAACTTTTAACATTTTACAAATTTGGTTGCCATTTTGGAAGCCATCTTGAGCAATTTAGTCTATAAACACCGTAGTGTGACACATTTAAGATAGACCAAAAGCAATAAACACCTTTCAATCTAAAGATAGTTACATTTTACTTGAACAAATGGTCGAACCCTGAAATGTGAATTTTTGCCGATATTTATGTCAAGTTTGTGAGAGAAAAATCCAATATTTCTGGTGATGTCAGTGGTGACAATAGTAAAAATGATCCATGGTGCATCAGACATGTTAGTATGCAATGTATAGAAAACAGATTAGCCAATTGTGTACATCAACCACAACTTGTAAGCGATTGCAGGACACCCTGGGCAATATTTACCATTTTCCATATTTCCATTTTCGCAGCCATTTTGAGCCAAGGTATGATTTATGGTTCCAGAGATTTGGAATATTCATAGGTAATGATATGCCTCACTTACATTACAATGTTCTTTTCATTTCTTGTTGAAATATGACTAGAATCCCAATTGTGATTTGTTTGTAAAATTTTGTACTGCGTTCTGTAAAATCGAATCTTTGAGGGATCGGAAGGGGTTAGGACCCCAATAATTGCATATTAATTGCTCCAATGATCAGTTAATATACAAAACACAAAATAAAGTTGCATTACTCAACCAGTTCCAAACAGCATGAATTGATCTAGAAGATATTTGTGAAAAAATGTCATATTTTCAACTTCCGGCGGCCATTTTGGTGGCCATCTTTAATGGTGAGTTTCAATTTTGGCCCAAAAAAGTGTCATTATGTCTTAGCTTCACGAAAATATATACATTTGTATACCTTTTACTAGATTTTCCCGCTATAATTTTCATAAAACTGGCTCACTTATAGTTCTAGAAAATGGATCGGGTTGTGGGGGGGGGGGGGGGTAACAAGTCTCGTTCTTATCAGAAAACGACATGAATATATATTTCTTAAGTTGATCGTATCGATTTAGGGTTGCATTGGTTGTAATAGTGCAACGTTCCAGGGGTGAACGCACATACACACACGTTGGACGAATGCAATCATGTAAATAAAAGTGATTTTTTTTACGTTTTGATGGGTAACCCGATGACCCCCTCTTATCTTAAAACCCCAGGAAAAGTTACTTCTTAAGTTGTGTTTTTATAATTAGTATATATCAAAGTACTTTGAGACCAAAAATTATGGATGTACGCGAAAGTGTTAAAAAAAAGTGAAAAATCACGTTTTGTGGTTCAGCATGGGACCCCCTTTCTTATCTGAAAACCCCAGGAAATTCCCTTTCTTAAGTTGTGTTTTTTTAATCAGTACACTTAGGAGTGTCATCAAACCAAAATTCATTGATGTACGCGGAAGTGTAAATATAAGTGATTTTTGACACTTTTTGTGGTTCAGCGGCCCCTAAACCCCAGGAATGCGCAACTTAAGAAATCGGTTTTTCAGAATGTTCCATTATTGGTACCAACTTTAGGGGGTCAAACCTTTTGTACGCAAAAGTGTAAATAGAACATATGCGGGCTCCCCAACTATATTCCCTTTGGGACTGTCCAACCTCTAGTTTTTGATGAATAATAATATGTAGACGTGTGTCTGTCAAGTTAGGGGGAGGGCTTTTTAACCCTGTCTTTACTAAATTCTAATTGACAAGTAGTTATCCCTTAGGAAATGTTCAGATAATATAAATTAAATTCAACAAACATTTGTTGAACCTCTAATCTGAACATTTCCCACCAATTAATATAAATCCATCTGCACTTTCAAGATCTCTTCATCTGTCTGTTGTCGGCTTACACTTCTTGATCACCCCTCCAGATGAATAATAGACTATTCCAATGTATAATTTGACAACTCCCAGGAGAATAAATTCAGTAAAGGTTATTCTTTGGTTTCACTGTACCTCAATGGTTGGTGCGGTAATGGTGAGATGAATGCTAAGGAACCAATGAAATCCTTATCCAATCCATTGAGAACGATTGACACCCATGCACTTGAGCTATGGGACACAGCCATATGGATTCTGAAAATATACAAGAGTACCCATTGGACAATGATTGTGTTGCTGAATGATAACAAAAAACAATTCAAAACGAAAGTCAATAATACTGTAGCTCCACTAGGGGAGGCGTTCATTTTAAGCTGAACAGTCAATAGAATGATAAAGAAGAAGGGAAGTCAAATAGTTTCAGTAAAGGACTTGTATTTTTGTTCAGATGAAATTATTTTCATTTCAAACATTTCACCAATAAATGTGAGCTGAAGGTTGTGCTGATGTCTTCACATGTTAATCCAAGATGGCTGCTGGCGGCCATGTTTTTAACGATATAATTGGATAGCTCCCATCTAGATGTCAGCCCAAGAATCATATGAAGTTTTGTGATGATCGGATGTAGGATGTGCCGAAGGATTTAGTGATACCCTCAATTGGTCAATTTAAATCAAGTACATGTACAGTAATGCCCTAAATAATCGACTCCTTAACCACAGCAGAATATTGGGTAACTTTTCAGGATTTAGTCGTAAATATGGCTTGTTGTCATTCATTGGAAAGCTCTCAGTTATTGATTCCAAATGTTGCCATGGAATTTCCCATGGCATTGCTTATTGTCGTGGCCAATTTCGAGTACTGAATGACCACACCTGATAATTAAAGCGTCTTTTGAAGAAATGGTGTTGGAATATGATGATACCGGGACCATCGAATCAGATTGTGTAGCTTTAACGATGGTGATTGACCACACCTGTTAACTCATAAAAATCTCAAATAATAATTTTCAGGAGGTTGGTTTGGGAGATATCATTATTTTGTTCATTGAATATAATGGTTCACAACATATATAGCGTCCTTTGAAGAAATGGTGTTGGAATATGATGATACGGGGACCATCGAATCATATTGTGTAGCTTTAATGATGATGATTGACCACACCTGTTAACTCATACAAATATCATATAATAATGTTCAGGAGGTTGGTTTATGAGATATAATTTTTTTTTTTTTTTTTTTTTTCATTGAAAATAATAGTTCAGAACAAATAGATTCATTTACAAACACAATCAAAGCGAGTCTAACACTTTAATAAAAATAAACCTTTTAATGTCAAGGACATCTAGAAAGTCTCTCAGAAAGATGGCTCTACATTCACTGCTGTGATCGAAAATATCCACATCCGAGACAGGATCAGACACTGTTGATCCATGAGCTGAAATATAATAAGATGATTAAAAAGTTATCAAAGAAATAGAATCAAAGGTTCAATTGGGGTCATGTCTGGAGTGTCATAATCATGCCGGGATGTCACATGTCTGGAGTGTCATAATCACGCCGGGATGTCACATGTCTGGAGTGTCATAATCACGCCGGGATGTCACATGTCTGGAGTGTCATAATCATGCCGGGATGTCAAAAATGTCCAATTGGTAGAATTATACGCTACGCTGTTGGAAACTTGAGACTGAAGATGGGTTGACATTATTCCGAAACTTAATTAAGTCTGCATGAAAATAGGTTGACATTGGGTTGATTTAATGTTTAAATTTTGTACAGCATTTTGCAGCACTGGGTTGTAAATTGAAATGTTAAATTTGATGTCCAGATTAAGATGATGATTGACAAAAAAAATATTTCAGCGGTGAAATCAAGAAAGATATGTAGATTTGGGTACGGTATGGGGCGAATAGGTTACCACAGGTTAACCGAAACACGAATATATTTTTATATTGGCCTTTAGTGTAAATATGTTGCTCTTGGACCAGGGGCTTGTAACACGCTCTGCTGCACCTATCTGCACTGACAATATGATGTCCTTATATAGGCATGGTGCCTACTATACGTCATGGTATTATACAAGAGACTTGTATACTGTATATAAGAGAGTGCATTGGCACAAGGTTTTCACGAAGATTCAGGAAGCTCCAGTTACGGAAGTGTTAATAAGGGAGGTAACTCCAGTCATGGAAGTGTTAATAAAATCTTTGTTTGTTCATTCCCCACCCAATGTAAACACTTAACACTTTGGGTATATACCCGGTAGGTGTCAACTCATTTATCTTCTTTTTTTTAGACAAAAGTTGATCTGAGTTACTGGTATGCCATAACATCAGATAAATTTGTTATTACACAAGTGGCACCCCAGTTTATATTTAGTAAAAACTCAGTTCTTCGTATATAACACAGACATTCTAAACAGTGAGTGATAAATAATTCAAATATAATTTTTATTAATATTTACCTGCAGGTATAAGTACATGTAGGTACAGGTATTCAAACAGCCAATGTCAGCCATATTTTACCCCCTGCTACTGGCAATTGTTCATTTTACAGTGCAAAAGTGCTGTGTCCATCTCAACTCTTCACTGGAAATAGCTAACTGACCACATGAAGTGATCACTGGGCATGACAACTGTCAACAATTTTAAATGCTTTATTGATATAACTGTCCAGTGGATTGTGTCCACTCACTACTTCCTGTCAACCATGTGAAGTGTTGAAATGGACACAGCACTTGTGCACTGTAAAATGGCAAGTTGCCAGTAGCAGGGAGAACAATATGGCTGACATTGGCTGTTTGATTCATACCTGTACCTACTTATACATGTACGGTAGGTAAATATTAATAAAAATATATGTTAATTATTCAGAACTCGCTGTTTACTAGTAGAAGGCCTATGCTGTATATATACATAGAAACTGATAAAAGGACACAAATTTTCTGAAATAAAAAAATCAGGCCAAGTGGTACCCGTACATGTATAGCGGTATATATATGCATGGTGCCTACTATACGTCATGGTACTATACAAGAGACTTGTATACTAGATAATACCGCCATAATCTAAATCATAAAGCAGGTGCGTAGATAGGGACGTCGCATAACGGCAGTGTGGGTGGGGCAGCAGAGCGCGCTACAAGCCCCTGTGCTCTTGGACTTGGAGGAAAAGTCGAAACTTTCTTACCATAGGGGTACTGTAGTAATACTCTTGGGATCCAATTAAACATACCCGTATGCTTGTTAATTTTTGGAAAAGTTGCCGCCCTGTATGGTGCTTATTTGGGTCCGTATGTTTATTTAATAAGTGGGATTGTCAAGAAATTTATACTACAGGCCTATCAGAATTTCTGGAGCCTTTATTCAGATCAGGAACAGATAGTCCAAACAATCATGTTGCTGGAAGTCTGTTTGGTAACTTTTATGACAACAGACGGTGCAAAATGTTTGAAATATATACGATTGACCTTATAGCATTTTAGATAGTCTTGCTTCCATGTTGAAAATTGCCACCCTGTACTGTTATTCCGCCCCATACTCTTATTGGATTTAGCAGAATTGTCCACCCTGTACACCGTATGCTTATTTGGACCACGAGAGTAGTGCAGCGGCCAAATTGAAAAAGAGTTCTAGTTTTCGAGATACCCCTACCCACGGTAGAACAAGTTGAAACCAATTTTGTTTTAAAGAGCAATGTATACTCTTGACGAAAATGATAGTGAAAAATAACGGAATTGGTGGTGGCTATTGTCAAATCGACAACGAACGATACCCACCAGTGACTTTTTTAAGAAATTAACTATTTTGGTAAAGCGAGCCATGTGGCTATGTCCTAACCTACTTGCCAATATTATTGTGGTTGAAATTACTATATTATACCATACCTCTACTTGATAGCAACCACCAAGGGTGCTTTTTACCTAAATGCATGTGAATTATGACGTCATATAATTTTTATATAATTTTTATATATTTCTATATACCATGAGAGAAATTACCGGGTACGTTTATTTGTGAATTTAACACGTGACTTCCGGTGGTGACTGCGCAGAATCCAGCAGAAACTACAGGGTGCTCCGATATAACGGAGGAATATGCAGACAACAACAACAACTGATCAAATTCATTCCCAGATTCTAGAATGTACCCGACTTTCAAGTTTACCCTATTCAGTTCTTTCTGAGGATTAATTACAGCCTTTTCATCTGATAAAAATCATTGGTATATCATTAGCATAATAATTAATTATCCCCCGTCAAGCGACCGTCCTGTCAGTGTCATCCGGCTAACGGCAGTTACTTGATCGGAAATTACTTCCGTATATCCCATAGACCGATAAGGCCTTCACGTTCGCTTCATGGCAAACAATTTCACAAATGTACGAGTGTACGTAGATTAATTAATCGCTTGATTTCGTGACAATCGACAGTTACTGAGTTAGGCTTCACTGTAAACTGTTACAGACAACAATGATCAAGATAATATTCCAGAATCATTCAATCAACCAAAAAGTTCGAAGTTCAAAGAAAGATAAAAAAATGAAAGAACGAATTCTGTGTTACCGTACGTGTAAATTGTGATACTAAACTTGTAGTATATTTCCTAGTTACCATCTTCTACTTCAACTTAAGTTCAAGGAATTGATATCTGATGAGGATTCTGGTGGTGTTGTGAACACAACAGCACAATGCGTGCTCCTGGAGGCATTTTTCTCCAAATCCAAGATTTTTTTAAAGGTAGGTCTGTTTTCGTCCAACAAATTAGACTATTCGGGTTAAGATATATTTTCATATTTGGACATTTACGATTATCTTAACCATTGAAGGATTAAACGGTCCATAAACGTCCAAATATTAAAATTCCTATTAATCCGAAAGTCTAATTTGTTGGACTACATGTAGGTCTGTTTCAAACAGTGTTTGCTTTAAATTAAAAATTAAATTTTGATTATTATTTCATTTAATCATTTTTCATCATTTGACAATTTGTCGTGGTCATTCGTTGGTCATCAGTGTCACAGTCAGTGTGTTTGTCGTCATTCGTGTTTGGTTGTCGTCTGTCGTTTTTCGTCCTTGGTAGTTTGTCGTCGTGTTTATTGTTGGTCGCTTGTTTTCATCCTTTGTTCATTTGTCATCAGTCGTGGTTTTTGTGGCAAGTACACCGCAGCCCAAATGTAGTTAGCCAGTGGAGCCGCGGTGTACAATGTAGTGCATTTCGGCCGCAGTGGCAATGCTAACTGCACCGTGGTCAAGTGGAAACTTGTTTTGTCCAGCAGGGTACATTATATCCCGTAGATTTGGACTAGGATTACCTAAGCACAAACCAGGCGAAAAAAAAAATACATGTACTGTAGGTTACACATAATTTTGAAACCTGCTGTGTTTGTCATCGACAATTCGACATCGTGTTCATCTTTGGCTGTTTGTTTTTCGTCATCGGTAATTTTTCGTCATCGATTGTTCGACATCGTGTTAGTCGTTGGCCATTTGTTTTTCGTCATCAGTCATTTTTTGTCATCAGTCGGTATTTTTCTTCGTTGTTGTTTGTTGCCATTTGCCATCGTCATCCTCGTCATTTATCTGTCATTTGCCACCATTCGTCAGCCGGTGTGTTTTTTCGTTAGTTCTTTTTCATCATCGGTCATTTGTTCATCGGTTGTTTTTCGGAAATTCTGTCTGTGTGGGACCACTTAACTGCGGTGCGGTTAGCATTGCCACCGCGGCTGAAATGCAACTACACCGCGGCGCCACCGGCTAACTACAGTTGGGTCGTGGTGTAATTTCCATTCGGCATGGTGTATTTGCCACGGTGTACTTTCATCAAACTGAAAAAATACAATACAAAACAGAAATCTAACCACGGTGTACATGCCATTCGACCGTGAGGGTAGTTGCCTTTCGGCCGCAGTGAACTTGCCGTTTGGCCGCAGTGTACTTGCCGTTCGGCTGCGGTGCTCAACTGCAGTTACAAACTCTGACACCGCAGCCGAACAGCAAATACACTGCGGTGCCAATGGATACTTGTTTTGTCCAGCGGGGTACATGTATTGTATGTCTACTTTGATCCCGGAAATGGGCAGGTCCAATTTCATGAGTGACCATGTCCTTGACCATGACCTCGCCCATATACATGTAGGTATATGCTCATATACTATAGGCATGTGTCTGGACCTCAACCAATCGATTGGTACATGTACATTGTATGCACGCTAGGCTTCTTTCATCCTGGAAACAATATGGGAGGTCTAATTTCACATGCGACTGTCCTTGACATTGACCTACCGGTAGCGCACATACATGTATACACTCATCGGTTTCTGAACTTCGACTGATCGTTTTTCCACTGACCAGATGCTGTATATTTTGTCCAAACGGAGGCGATCATAGAGAAATCCCTAAATAGCGCGGACGAAGTCAGGTACATCATTTGGTCTATTATGTTATATTTTAGAACTTCTGTCTCTGTGTGTTATAGACTTGAAAACTGCACGACTGATCGGACTCAAATTTGGTATTAATGTACCAAAGACCTACTTTGATCCCGGGAACTATATGGGTGGGTCCAATTTCATATGCGACTGTGTCCTTGACTGCGACCTCGATATATACTCATACATTGTACATGTATACCGGTTGGCAACGTTGTTCCCTAAAGAGCCCGGATGAAATCAGGCACATCAGCTAAGTGTACCGTTACAGACTTTCATTTTTGAGGCTCGCGATCGCTCTTGCGCCCATCGCACGGCTAAAACTGAAAACCAGCGAGCGATCGATTGTGCACCTAGGCCAAATACAGAGAGCGAACCTGATAACGCTATTATCAGTGTCTACACAGACGAGGTCACACGGTGTGACGTGTCAAATGCACTATCTGTCTGAGACTGAATGATTCGAAGCTAAAAATACATTTCTATGTACCGGTATGGCTTATGACGTCACATAAATTCCTCGAAAATCAAAGCGAGGCCACGTGGCCGGGAGATGTTAATATTTATTCTGTCAGCTTGGAATCTGAGTATTAAATTGATTCCTTATTAATAATTATGAATTACATGTAATATAGGAGCATGTAGAATATAATACATAGTGTGTAACATTCACTTGTGCTTATGGATAGTGGATTAAGCAGTGTTAAACCATCAAAGAGATTCACTGGACATCGATCGTGAGTAAACAAATTCAATTTACGCGGCATTTATGAATGTATTTCCGCTGTTTATTTTATCTTGATAGAAACCGCGCGCCTGGCCAAAACCCAGCGAGCGGGACTCTGCGCGCCTACATTTTCTAAAAATGAAAGTCTGCCGGTACATGTGTACATGTACATATGTACATGTAATAAGTAATAATTTAGAAATAACAGTTACCAAATTATGAAAATTTCCTCAATAATATCCTAATAGTATACATGTAGAATAATGATCATATTAAGAATGTGTTATTTTCCGCAAAACACTTTGTGTGAGCGGAGCGTTTGTATATATACAGCATGTAAATAGTGAGCAATAAGCAAAACACCGTGGCGATTGGTTAGGTTGAGAGTGATTCATGGTGACCCATTCAACACCAAATTCTGAGATTTAGCTTATTAAATGGCTATACCGGTAATGCGGTATGTTGTAAATAAGTTCATGATTCCACTGAATTGTAGGGGCTATGAATCATTGCTGCCTTATCATAGCGAAAATTTGATATAACCCTTTCTTTACTAAATGGATTCTCCCACCAAGTAAAAAAGAATTTATTTGAATGATCTATTATTCATTCAGAGGGGTGTTCAGGAAATGCAAGCAGATGACAACAGACTAACATATAAGACATACATGTACATGTGTAGAAGGATATCTATTAGTTGGTTGGAAATGTTCAGAAAAGTTCAACAAACGACTTTATCTGAACACTTCCCACAACATCTACTTGTCAATAAGCATTTAGTAAAGGAAGGGTTAATATATGATTCTCAATAGAACTAGAGGTGGGCGGTCCCCAAGCCTGAATTTAGTGTGGCTGACATTTGCGGAATGAGGTCCCCAGAGGGTTAGCATCACCAAATTCACCCTTTGGGAACCTCATTCAGCTTAGGCCTCTCTGTATGGGAGGCATTGGATCAGATTCCACAGTTGAAGTTGGTGATGTTCAGCCATTAATTACTTTGATTATGCGATTTAACTTGGATTAAATTAAATTTTAATTGGAAATACCCATGATCAGTGTGTTGGTGAACTGCTTGGTGAACTTTCAAGCACCATACATCTATAAAATGGCTTTGTTGATGTCAAATGATCCAATATTCCCAATATTCAATAAATTGTGACCTACAAAACTTGAAAATATAAGGGTACATGTAACATAACTTGCTGAATGCTGATATAAGCCCAAGTTGCCAGGAAATGATATGGGGGCCATTGGTTCATTTCTTTCACCTTTCATATGCTTCAGAACAACCAGACAGCCCCCATTTTATGTTTACTTTAAAAAGTACCCCAAATAGTCACAAGGGGGTACCCCCCCCCCCCTCACTCAAACCTATCACCTCTGTCCCCCAAAATGTCCCCAAATTAGCCTAATCTAAAGGCGTGAAATAACGGTGGCATTTCTAACAAAATTTCATATACATGTATATGCAGTGGGGGTCTACTCGGTGTTGAGTGTTTTGCTTATCGCATACTCTTTACATACATGTACATGTACTGTTTGTTTACATAAGATGACGTTTGCTTACATACAATGTAACACAAAGTACTAACATAACAACATGCTGAAATTAATGTGATACATGTATTTATGATTGGTATAAGAACAAGGTTTGTTTATAATATTAATTCTGTTTATGGCGGTTTCAACGGATGTGACTGTTTTAACAGCTATACCCAGCGCCAACGCTTACCCAATCTTTAAAAAGATCCTCATGGTCATATATTATAATTTTCTTCAACGTCTGGTGTGACAACCCGCTAATACCTGTAGGGCTGTAGACCGTGTATCATAACCTAACGGCATGTATCGTAACTCCACCGCAGTGACCGTTTCCATACTGCTGTCATTGCCAATTCATTAAAAGCGACACATCACATATTCATTATTAGCTCAACGACGTCCATGTGTGCGTGTGTGTGTCCATCAACAATTTCCTTTGGCTTGGGCTACAGGTCGTACCTTTGGTCTGATCTTTATAAAATTTGTCATGAATGTTGACATTGACATGTAGATTGGAACAAGTCATTTTGGGGTCATTGGCCAAAATACATGGCGGCTGATAGCCATTTTGGATTTCAAAATTAAATAGATTGGCGCGGTCTACATGTCTTACTGTTTGTCTGATCATCATGAAATTTGTCATGGATGTTAACCCTTTACCCAACAGAAGGGCCCTGTGCCAATGCATTCTCTTATATATGTGAGTCGACCATAGGTCGCCTCGCATATATAAGAGAATGCATTGGCTTAACACATTAAAAATTATAAAATTGTTAAAGAATGTAAGAAAAAATGGTAAAAAGTGTTAAAAAAAGATTTTTTTTAGGCCAATGCATTCTCTTATATATGCGAGGCGACCTATGGTCGACTCGCATATATAAGAGAATGCATTGACACAGGGCATAACTATAACTATCACAATGTGTTCAAGGAGCCGGTTCCAATGATATCCATATTTGTATGGTTCTATTGAGACAGTCCGAAGATATTTTAGGCTGTTGAAGCTTTATTTGGCCGGTTTTGGCCGGTTTGTTGGGTAAAGGGTTAACGAGTCATTTTGGGGTCGTTCCACCAAAAAACATGGCCGCCAACAGCCATCTTTAATTTTACTCTTTGCATGACTAAATCCTTTGGCGCGGGCTACAGGTCGTACCTTTGGTAGGATCTTCATGAAATTTGTCATGGATGTTAACAATGACATGTAGATTGGAAAGAATCCTTTTGGGGTCATTCAGCCAAATATCATGGCCGCCAGCAGCCATCTTGGATTTCACTCTTTGCATGACTAAATCTTTTGGCACAGGCTACAGGTCGTACCTTTGGTCAGATCATTATGAAATTTGTCATGAATGTTGACATTGACATGTAGATTGGAACGAGTCATTTTGGGGTCATTCGGCCAAAATTCATGGCCGCTGGCAGCCATCTTGGATTTCAAAATTAAATCGATTCGCGTGGTCTACAGGTCATACTGTTCGTCTGATTATCATGAAATTTGTCATGGATGTTAATAATGACAGGCAGATGGGAACGAGCCATTTTGGGGTCGTTCGGCCAAAAAACATGGCCACCAGCAGCCATCTTGGATTTTACTCTTTGCATGACTAAATCCTCTGGCGCGGGCTACAGGTCGTAGCTTTGGTCGGATCTTCATGAAATTTGTCATTGGTGTTAACAATGACATGTAGATGGGAACGAGCTGTTTTGTGGTCATTCGGCCAAAATACATCTTGGATTTTACTCTTTGCTTGACTAAATCCTTCAGCACAGGCTCTAGGTTGTACATTTGGTCAGATCATTATGATATTTGTCATGGCTATTGACATTGACATGTAGATGTGAACGAGTAATTTTGGGGTAGTTTGACCAAAAAACATGGCCACCAGCAGCCATCTTGGATTTTACTCTTTGCATAACTAAATCCTTTGGCGCGGGCTACAGGTCGTACCTTTGGTCTGATCTTTATAAAATTTGTCATGAATGTTGACATTGACATGTAGATTGGAACAAGTCATTTTGGGGTCATTGGCCAAAAAACATGGCGGCTGACAGCCATTTTGGATTTCAAAATTAAATAGATTGGCGCGGTCTACATGTCTTACTGTTTGTCTGATCATCATGAAATTTGTCATGGATGTTAACCCTTTACCCAACAGAAGGGCCCTGTGCCAATGCATTCTCTTATATATGTGAGTCGACCATAGGTCGCCTCGCATATATAAGAGAATGCATTGGCTTAACACATTAAAAATTATAAAATTGTTAAAGAATGTAAGAAAAAATGGTAAAAAGTGTTAAAAAAAGATTTTGTTTAGGCCAATGCATTCTCTTATATATGCGAGGCGACCTATGGTCGACTCGCATATATAAGAGAATGCATTGGCACAGGGCATAACTATAACTATCACAATGTGTTCAAGGAGCCGGTTCCAATGATATCCATATTTGTATGGTTCTATTGAGACAGTCCGAAGATATTTTAGGCTGTTGAAGCTTTATTTGGCCGGTTTTGGCCGGTTTGTTGGGTAAAGGGTTAACGAGTCATTTTGGGGTCGTTCCACCAAAAAACATGGCCGCCAGCAGCCATCTTTAATTTTACTCTTTGCATGACTAAATCCTTTGGCGCGGGCTACAGGTCGTACCTTTGGTAGGATCTTCATGAAATTTGTCATGGATGTTAACAATGACATGTAGATTGGAAAGAATCCTTTTGGGGTCATTCAGCCAAATATCATGGCCGCCAGCAGCCATCTTGGATTTCACTCTTTGCATGACTAAATCTTTTGGCACAGGCTACAGGTCGTACCTTTGGTCAGATCATTATGAAATTTGTCATGAATGTTGACATTGACATGTAGATTGGAACGAGTCATTTTGGGGTCATTCGGCCAAAATTCATGGCCGCTGGCAGCCATCTTGGATTTCAAAATTAAATCGATTCGCGTGGTCTACAGGTCATACTGTTCGTCTGATTATCATGAAATTTGTCATGGATGTTAATAATGACAGGCAGATGGGAACGAGCCATTTTGGGGTCGTTCGGCGAAAAAACATGGCCGCCAGCAGCCATCTTGGATTTTACTCTTTGCATGACTAAATCCTCTGGCGCGGGCTACAGGTCGTAGCTTTGGTCGGATCTTCATGAAATTTGTCATTGGTGTTAACAATGACATGTAGATGGGAACGAGCTGTTTTGTGGTCATTCGGCCAAAATTCATCTTGGATTTTACTCTTTGCTTGACTAAATCCTTCAGCACAGGCTCTAGGTTGTACATTTGGTCAGATCATTATGATATTTGTCATGGCTATTGACATTGACATGTAGATGTGAACGAGTAATTTTGGGGTAGTTTGACCAAAAAACATGGCCACCAGCAGCCATCTTGGATTTTACTCTTTGCATAACTAAATCCTTTGGCGCGGGCTTCAGGTCGTACCTTTGGTCTGATCTTTATAAAATTTGTCCTGAATGTTGACATTGACATGTAGATGGGAACGAGTCATTTTGGGGTCATTCGGCAAAACAAACATTGCTGCCAGCAGCCATCTTAGATTTCAAAATTCAATCCATTTGCGCGGGCTACAGGTCGTACTGCTTGTCTGATCATCATACAATTTTGCATGGATGTTAATATTGACATGTAGATAGGAACGAGTCATTCTGGGTTGTTATGGCCGCCAGCAGCCATCTTAGATTTTACGCTTTGCATGACTAAATCCTTTGGCGCGGGCTACAGGTCGTGGCTTTGGTCAGATCTTTATGAAATTTGTCATGATTGTTGACATTGACATGTAGATGGGAACGAGTCATATTGGGGTCATTCTGCAAAAAAACATGGCCGCCAGCAGCCATCTTGGATTTTACTCTTTGCATGACTAAATCCTTTGGCGCGGGCTACAGGTCGTAGCTTTGGTCAGATCTTCATGAAATTTGTTATGGATGTTAATAATGACATGTAGATGGGAATGAGTAGTTTTGGGGTCATTCGGCAAAAAAACATGGCTGCCAGCGGCCATCTTGGATTTCAAAATTCAATCCATTGGCACGGGCTACAGGTCGTACTGCTTGTCTGATCATCATGAAATTTTGCACGGATGTTAATATTGACATGTACATGTAGATGGGAACGGGTCATTCTGGGGTCGTTCGGCCAAAAAACATGGCCGCCAGCAGCCATCTTGGATTTTACTCTTTGCATGACTAAATCCTTTGGCGCGGGCTACAGGTCGAGGCTTTGGTCAGATCTTCATGAAATTTGTCATGGATGTTAACAATGACATGTAGATGGGAATAATTCGTTTTCGCCAAAAAACATTGCCGCCCAGCAACCAATTTGGATTTAACTCTTTGCATGACTAAATCCTTTGGCACAGGCTACAGGTCCTTACTTTGGTCAGATCATTATGAATGTTGACATTGACATGTAGATGGGAATGGGTCATTTGGCCAAAAAACATGGCCGCTGGCAGCCACCTTTGATTACAAAATTAAATCGATTGGCGCGGTCTACAGGTCGTACTGTTCGTCTAATTTTCATGAAATTTGTCATGGATGTTAATAATGACAGGCAGATGGGAACGAGTCATTTGGGGTAGTTTGGTAAAAAAAAACATGGCCGTCATGAGCATCTTGGATTTTACTCTTTGCATGACTAAATCCTTTGGCGCGGGCTGCAGGTTGTAGCTTTTGTCGGATCTTCATGAAATTTGTCATGGCTGTTGACCTTGACATGCAAATGGGAACGAATCATTTTGGGGTCATTCGGCCAAAAGACATGACCGCCAGCAGCCATCTTGGATTTTACTCTTTGCATGACTAAATCCTTTGGCACAGGCTACAGGTCCTTACTTTGGTCAGATCATTATAAAAGTTGTCATGAATGTTGACGTTGACATGTGGATGGGAGTGAGTCATTTTGGGATCATTTGGCCAGAAAAAATGGCCGCTGGCAGCCATCTTTGTCTCTCTGATTTCAAAATTAAATCGATTGGCGCGGTCTACATGTTGTACTGTTCGTCTGATTATCATGAAATTTGTCATGGATGTTAATAATGACAGGCTGGTGGGAATGAGTCATTTTGGGGTAGTTCGACCAAAAAACATGGCCGTCATGAGCATCTTGGATTTTACTCTTTGCATGACTAAATCCTTCGGCACAGGCTCTAGGTCGTACCTTTGGTCAGATCATTGTGATATTTGTCATGGCTATTAACATGTAGAATGTAGATGGGAACGAGTCATTTTGGGGTCGTTTGACCAAAAAACATGGCCATCAGCGGTCATTTTGGATTTCAAAATTCAATCCATTAGCACGGGCCACAGATCGTATCTTTTGTCGGATCATTATTAAATTTGTCATGGATGTTAAAACTGACATGTAGATGGGAAATGAGTAATTTTGGGGTTGTTCGGTCAAAAACATGGCCGCCAGCAGCCATCTTGGATTATACTCTTTGCATGACTAAATTCTTTGTCAAGGGCTACAAGTCGAATCTTTGGTCCATTCATCATGAGGTTTGTCATGAATGTTAACAATTACATGTAGATGGGAAAAGATTCATTTTGAATTCAACCAAGAAACCTGGTCGCCAACAGCCATATTGTATTTTACTCTTTACACGACTAAATCCTTTGACACGGGCTACAGGTCGTATCTTTTGTCGGATCATCATGAAATTTGTGAAGGATGTTAACAATAACATGTAAATAGGAAGGAGTCTTTTTTTGGGTCATTTGGCAAAAAAACGATGGCTGTCGCGGCCATCTTGGATTTTAATCTTTGCATAACTAGGCCTTTCAACTTTCCACATTCCTAATCGCTCCATTAACTGTAACACATGAAATTATTCCCTTTCATCGTTGAGCTACAGTGTCATTGACACTTTCATAATTACATTTCATGTCAATTCATGTCAATTCACATTTTCAGCTGCATATACATGTATACCGGTATGTGAACCAATTTCATCATTACAGAAATTGCAAGTTCATCGTTGATTCCATCATCTCAACATTTCATTAAAGTGAGACTTTATGTTCACACATCGATTCATTCAGGCAACATTTTTTTTCCATTTCTACACTGGTCATTGCATTGATCGTCTTCAATGGATAATCTATAATTATATATGTATATCATCGTTAACTATTAAAGTGACATTTCTCTTCCTCCCAATCGATATTGCATTAAAATGACGCTTCATATTCATTACACTTCATTCAATAATTTCTGTTTCTACATCACTTATTGCATTGATTGCCCATGGTAAGGTAAGCTATGTCCGACTCAAATATTAAAGTGACGCATCATATTCACTACACTTTATTCAATAATTTCTTTTTCTACATAGTTTACATGTATTGCATTGATTGCCTGCAGCTAAGGTAATCTATGTCCGACTCAAATAATACAAATATTAGAGGCATTCCATTTCCATCCATTAATTCTAAGGAAACTTCTGCTGTGATATATATATGTATATATACATACAGGGTACTACATGTGCTACACCACTCGGAGAAATGTCTGTGTCATCGCACCAAAATACCATGTTAGAACTTGAATTGATATATTCGTAATCGAATATAGTCACCAATAGCCGGGTTAATACCGTAGTGCCTGACATTGCCCATCTAGTGAACTATTCAAACCCAACAGGCCTGGTTGATTTCGCTGTGGGATGATGGTTCACTTCCATCCTCAAGCTACTTATGCCATTTCATGGCATAATTCTGTTCTGACGTGCAGTGGTAGATATGCTTGAGGCCCCACCACAGTTCAATTCGCACCAGGTTCTCAGCTATTATTATCTTATGTTCGAACTTTACTCATATGTTTGGACTGATCATAACCATGATTTTAATGCTGGGTTTGAATAGTTCACAAGATGGGCAATGTCCGTTACTACGGTAGTAACCCGGCTATTGGTGACTAATACGATTAAGAATATATTAATCCAAGTTCTAGCATGGTATTTGTGTGACGACACAGACATTTCTCCGAGTGGTGTAGCACATGTAGTACCCTGTACGGTACATCCTATAATTATTGTAACATTGAACTTAATGATCAACTTGATGGTTGCTCCATTATGTGTCACGTACGATCATATTATGAAAAACATTTTTGTTAATTTATATTTTCCTGCCGTTTGGAGCCGAAACATTTATTTCAAACATTATAATTCAAATATTATTGCTGTATATATATAATACCAAAATATATAATCCGTATGATGTAGCAGTTATCTGCCAAGCAAATGTAGAAAGAAGTTAACAGAAATTTAGAACGGTTTGCGAAATAATGGATTTTAGCTACCCCTCCCCAAACACGTTTTGTGTCGAAAAATTACATATTTTTGGTATGAACTTTACCAAATTTCTCAATTTATCATAATGGGACCCAACATAACTCGTTTGCTGAAAATTGAGCCTGGTGACATTGCTTAAGTGATTAAAGACATGTTCGGGCTTCCAGACCCCAAATTACGACAACAACACATTTGATTTACTATTACCACAGTAGGTGTCGCATATCACAGGCACGCAATTTTCGCTTAAGATTGAAATGCAATAGCTTGAACTATGACCTATTGAGTAATCACGTTAAAACGTCCTCTCTTTGTCAATGTGGCAAAATAGAAACAGCACATCATTACTTATTGGATTATCCTGAATACAATGGTCCTAGGACTGAACTTCTATACGCCATACCGAATATTAATTTTATCAGAAATACTGTTTTGTGTGAAACACAGGAACTCAGTCATCGTAAAAATATTAAAATATTTGACGCGGTTCAAGCATTTATCTCGAAAACAAATCTATTTCCACAAATCTATCATTTGTGTAAACTTCGTGAAAAGCATTGAAGCCCTGCTGAACTCGAAATTTGCCCCCACCAGATCGTCTGTCATCTCACGGCGACGGACATATCAATGACGTATATAAGCAACATTATTTGTATATCATTGTATCTAATCAGCTCCAACGAAATTATATGTATATCATTGTATCCAATCAGCTCCAAATGGATTACATCCTCACTTTTCCCATACAGTCTCTCACACTCTCTCTCTCTCTCAGTTTATATCTCTATCTCTCTCTCCCTCCCATATAAATTGTTTACATCCTAATAGAACTACCTTATGTCCAAAGCCTCAGTTAAAACTGGGCTGTATCCCTCGAGTTCGTGGTGTCACATAAACAGTTAAAAATGCATCTTTGTTATCTGCCAGCCGCTTTTTGTAAAGTGTCACATACTGTCGGAAACCAATACAGCCTTATATATCGTAAAGTGTCGGATCGTATAGCCATTCGACCACAACATATGTTGATATTGAGAGCATAATCCCTTCAGTACATGATGTGTTCAAGACTTCAAATAGGGTAGGGGTACATAAAACAGTGAACATTTGCCAGCCGCTTGTTGTGAAGTGGCACATGGTGCAGACTTTCTGGAACCAACACATGTGTATATCCTGATAAAAATTAACCTTTGGTCAAACCCTCGGTTAATATTGAGATCATATCATTTCAGCATGTGGCGTCTTCAAGACTTCAAATAAAGTAGGGCGTCCTCAAATTTGTGCCTTTCTTATTTTCCAGCCACTTTTCGTTAACCGCTAATTCTTTTTGACCCAATCCATCTATATAAATTGTGTACATCCTTATACAACTCTCCATTGCCCATACACTCAATCAATGAGGATATCGTTCCAGTTCGTGGTGTGTTTTAGTCATCAACTTGGGTAGGGGGTAATAGCAATGGTGAAAATCGCATTATTTATTTTCCAGTCGCTTTTTGTAAAGTGTCCCTGACTGTCGGGTACCAACCCATCTATAACAATTGTGTATTTCCTGATAGAATAGCCATTTGATACTGAGAACACATCCATTCAGTTCGTAATGGGTTCAATGATTTACATGGGGTAGAGGTCCCTTATAATTCGCCTTTATCGTTTGTCATCTGCTTTCTGTAAGGTGCCACGGTGTTCTCGCGAACGGTTGGTTCGCGAGAGCATTGCATCTTTTCTGAGAGAACAGCCATTTGGCCACAATATCAGGTGATATTGATAACATATACCTTCAGCTGGTGGTGTGTTCAAGACTTCAAATAGGGTCTGGAGTCCCCTAAGACAGTGAAAATTAACCCTTTTCGTTTGCCGGCCGCTTGTTGTAAAGTGCCATAGGATTTCTCATCCATAACACAATCGTATATCCGGATAATACTACCATTTTGTCCACACCCTCCGTTAACATTGAGAACATATTATTTGTTTAAGACTGCAAGTGGGATAGTGGGGTCCTCAAAACATAGAACATTCGCCTTTCGTGTTTGCTAGCCGCTTTTTGTCAAGTGCCCCAGGATTTTGGGGGAACCAAACCACCCATATCAATTGATAATTCCGTGATAGCACTACCTTTTGTTCACATATTCAGCATGGGAATGAGAGCATATAACTTCAGTTCATGTTGTGTTCAAGATATTAAATGGGTTAAGGGGTCCCCCAAAAACAGTCTCATTGCCAACCGCCTTACATTTTGTAAAATTACCCAGGCATTCAGGAGCCAACCCATCCATACAAGATGTGAATTTCTTGATATAGCGTCCATTTCTCTAAACGCTCAGTTAATATTGGGTGCATACCCTTTTATCCTTTCAGTTCATGGTGTGTTCACGACTTCAAATGGGGTAGTGTGGCATCAAAACAAAGACAATTCACATTTCGTATTTTGTCGTCTTTTGTAAATGCCCCATGTTTTCGGGAACCAAACCACCCATACAAATTGTATATAATACACGATAACACTATCTTTCGTTTTCAGTTAATATAGAGAGCATATATATAGGTCTAGTTCAGTGTGTGCTCAAGAGTTCAAATAGGTTATGGGTACCCAAAACATTGGGAATTCGCCTTTCTCGTTTGCTAGCCACTTTTTGTAAAGTGTCCCAGACATTCGAAACCCATTAAAGATGTGTATTTCCTGAATTACCAACGATTTGTCCACACCCTCAATTAATATTGAGAGCATATCCGTTCAATTCGTGGTGTGTTTAAGACCTCAAAAAGGGGTAGGGTGATCAAAGAAAATTCAACTTTCGTATTTGCCAGCCGCCTATTGTACCCTAGGATTTTGGGAACCAAACTACCCATATAAATTGTATATTCCCTGATAGGACTACCTTTCGTTCACTCTGTCAGTTAATAATAAGAGCATATATATTTGGCGCATGGTGTGATCAACATTTAAATGGGCTTATAAATGGTCCCACAAAACAAAAAAATATTTGCCTTTGGCGTTTGCCATCCGATTTTTGTAAAGTTCCAAAGGCGTTCGGGAACCAACGCAAACATACACATTGCGTAAGTCCTGATATTACTACCATTTGCCCACATCCTCAGTCAATATTTAGAGCAATCCTTTCAGTTCGTGGTTTGTTCAACTTTACTTCAAGTCTTCAATTGTGTAGGGGGGGTCCTCAAAACATACCAATTTCGTCTTTCTTATTTATCAGCCGCTTTGTGTAAAGCGACACAGGCACAAGCCACCCACACAAATTATGTATTCTCTGATATCACTACTAGGTTAGCGGCCAGGATCCCAAAATGGCCGTATTTAAGGAGTTTAATATACCTATGGTACTTAAGCGATTTTTATATGTCATATGAAATGTTAGATTATATGATATAAGATAGGCCCTATCAAAATATTTGAAAGTGCTGTGGTAAACATGGAAACGGTGATCCGACTTTCGTGAAATTAGCAATAATTGTAGCCACTATCACAATAAAATACAGTTCATGCTATACTTTTCCACTAGATTGAGGACCAAATGTGCTGTACTACGAAAGGCTCATTTTCCAAACTACCCTGTGCATTCAGACTTCATTCGCTTCTCTTTTTAATGTTTTTTCTTAAAATTTTCGTCATTTTGGTGTGATTTAAGTGTTTTGTTTATGGGGAAACTGGCGAAAACTGAAATGACATTCCTTTGTGAGAATGACAGTTTATCTATCAGAATGTAATGTTATTTGAATTCACAGAAATGACAGCATGGGATGTGTGGGAAGTTTTTTTTAGGGATTCTGGGCCAACGATGTAACGTTGGCAACATAATGGCATCACGTGAGGGTTCAAACACCATGTTGAACCCGGATGGAGTTTTATTTACATAGTTGAGCAGCACAGACCAGAAAAGGGCCTTATTTTTGTATTAGTTGAATCGTGTCGCCAACCACCAAGACGTATTATATCTCAAATTGTTCGCACGGATATGGGGAATATGAAAACTGAGTTAGCCAGAAGCCTATATATATATATATATATATATCAGTGGTACCAGTGGTATATATCATATATATATATGAACTCAGTAGGTAGAAAATGTATGACCCGACATGAAGCAAGCTAATATTTTGGTCAATGACCTTGACCTTTGTATGTGACCTTGGCATACAGTGGTGAAATATACAGTGCCAAACGAAAGCCCACCAAGGATAGCACCCCATACCATTGCCAAGATAGAGTTACTGCAGCAAACTTTCTTGGTATAGACCATTGTAGGCATATGTTTTATACCGACCAAAACACATTCCGTTGCCATGGAAACACACATTTTCCACACTAAGCTACATTGCCCCAGTGTGCCCTAGTACTGACATAAACTTCAGACTATGAGCTTTCAGGGACCTTTTGGTAGAATTTGCCACCAAATTGGTACCACTTTCCATTTTTAGGGGAGACTGTCAACCATGTGAAGTGTTGAAAAGGACACAGCACTTGTACACTGTAAAATGGCATGTTGCCAGTAGCAGGGAGTAGAATATGGTTGACATTGGCTGTTTGATTCATACCTGTACCTACTTACAGGTAAATATTAAAACAAAATATATGTTAATTATTTATCACTCACTGTTTAGAAGGCCTGATCTGTGCTGTATATATACAAGTACATATAAACTGATAACGTCACGGTCCTTCTAAGCAGTGAGTGATAAATAATTAAAATTTTATTTGTATTAATATTTACCTATAAGAAAACACAGGTATGAATCAAACAGCCATATTCCTCTCCCTGCTACTGCCAACTGGTCATTTTACAGTGTACAAGTCCTGTGTCTATTTCAGCAGTTCACGTGAAATAGCTAACTGATCACAGGGAGTGATCACTGGGCATGACAACTGTCAACAATTTTAAATTCTTTGTTGATATAACTGGCCAGTACATTGTCACGATTGTGTCCACTCACTACTTCCTGTCAACCATGGGAACTTCTGAAATGGACACAGGTATGTAGACTGTAAAATGACCAGTTGGCAGTAGCAAGGAGTGGAATAGGGCTGTTTGATTCATATATGTGTCATCTTATAGGTAATTATTAATAAAAATTATATTTTAATTATTTATCACTCACTGTTTATGCCTGTGGATGAAATGACGCAAATTTTCTTAAATAAAAAAATCAGGCCAAGTGGTAGTCGAAAATCTGTGGGATACTAAAGATTTCCCGTCGAAATATCCCCCATGCCTCCCAACGGAGCTTTTTCTTCAAGTCCGGAAAGGAAGAATGTGACGCAAGATACGACCAAACCGCGATGTTTTTCGGGTAATACATGTGCTACTGCATCACCCTGACATACCTTTCATATTCCTTTTCCAAAAATGAGAGATTTATTTCGGCTGGAGTCGACGGATTTTTAAACATTTTTAAACATTCGGTTGTGTTCGATCGAACTCCGGTCACACCGCACTCGCTGTCGTGGGAGCAAGTATTTTCGTACCCTGACCAGCTCGTACCCTCCGAAAAAGTAAATTCATACTCTAGCGCGAATCTAATAACTTTGCTTATCTCATTTTTCACCGGGATTGAACGTATACTATGGAACCCACAGTGATCTCTTGGACGTAAAAGATACAGAAATAGAACAGAAACATACCTGATCTCTTGGACGTAAAAGATACAGAAGTAGAACAGAAACCTGCATATATACATGTATATACATACAAATTAAATTAAATAACCATACTTACCTGTTTTCAATCGTCGTATTCCATCACTATGCGCCGTGTTGTAATCCAGTTTCTCATCTAATAACATAAATTTGTCCACCCTGATTTAGGGAATGGGTCCTGGGTCTTTGCCATTGGGAAACAAATTGCGTCATAGAGGTTTACACTTAGTAAGGCCTATGACCGATAACGATTATAGTATGGAGAGTTGTCAGTGTGAAAATAGTGTAATCAAATACTTTGATGTATATTATATTTGCCAATAAAAAACATCAAAACAATAATACATATTACAAATAAAAAAAACAATAATACATATTACAAATAATATCATTCACCACAGGCTCACGCGTTTGCCATCGCACATACATTCCCGTGAACAGAAACTGCAGCAGTTGCGGCGAGCGCAATTACATTTTATTTTATTGCACATCAAGTTACACTTGATGTCCGAGACAACTAACGGGCTCAATCCTTCAACAATAAATTGTTTGAGAATCGCCGCTCGATAACAATGACTTCCTGACTCACCCTTATTGAAATATCTAAATAGTTTCACGCTAGAGTACGAATTTACTTTTTCGGAGAGTACGAGCTGGTCAGGGTACGAAAATACTTGCTCCCACGACAGCGAGTGCGGTGTGACCGGAGTTCGATCGAACACAACCCAATGTTTAAAAATGTTTTAAAATCCGTCGACTCCAGCCGAGTATTCTCAATAGATCTCTCATTTTTGGAAAAGGAATATGAAAGGTATGTCAGGGTGATGTAGTAGCACGTGTATTACCCGAAAAACATCGCGGTTTGGTCGTATCTTGCGTCACATTCTTCCTTTCCGGACTTGAAGAAAAGGCTCCGTTACCAGCGATGGGGAAAGTTGGACTATACATTTTGGACTAACCAAGTGGTACCTGTATAGCGGTATAATTTGTGGCTGAACACAAAATACTGAAAATGTTATTTCTATAGGGTTGATAAAAAATTTAAAGAAGGGGGCTTTTTTCGTACTTAGGTATAATACAGTTATCTACCCCTGAATAACCAGGGTAACTATTCTATTGGATAACTATAATATGTTTTGGTTGTTTCGGTAAAACATACCAATGTTTATTTTTAGTCATACCCCTTGGGGTCTATTGAATGTGTAGTCAACTGGTGGTTCCCATAAGCGGGGAGGGGCTGTGGACACTACTTAGTGGGCGCAGGTTCCCAAGTCTTATTGTTTCCACACTCCCCGGGCCAGTTTAATCACAACCCAAAAGGGTTGTTTTACGGTATTACGTATGTGACGTCAGTAATTTATATACCCTATCAACATGAAAAAATAGTTTTTACATCCGGGCGATTCAGACCTATGGGGCCTATGGTGGCCGCCATGTTGGAATAGAATTGTCAAATTAATAAAACGAATTTATTTTACTTCTTCGATCAGCCTCCCTATAGCAACACTATTAAATTTGAAAAACAAAATCAACCTTATTCAAAATTAAATGCTTAATGTGGATTTAGCTGACGCGGGCGCATAGCATTCGGCAAACATCGCCAGATTCCGTACCGTTACAGTTAGAATATTACGTCCCCTGGCAGGCCATAGCAACGTTGGAAATGATGACGTAATTTCGTTACAAAATGGTGGCGCTCTCGTGTCCGTCAGTCTTCTCCAAATTGGAAATGGAATTGCTTGTTATTGTTATCGCTCGTATTTTAAATGTACAACGGTATCACAGCACGTAAGCGTTGAGAACAAACGAGAAAGCACAAGCGAAGATAGCACTACGAGCCAATTACTGGAATGACTTTAGAGTCAAAGCAGTCAAAAGAAGAAGAAGAATAACAACAACAGTCAACATGTCAACAACAACAACTTCTGAACTTGGTATTAATGTTAAGTTGTTTTGAAGTTGAAGTGAACTGTGTTCAAAGTGAAAATCAGTCAGTCGGAAAGAAACTCAATGACGAATCTGTGACTGAAAAAAATATGAAAATGAAGGTCACTGGAATGGAATGTGGACTGGTCTGTGCAGACTGCTCACCACGGCGATTTGACTTGTTCTGTTATTGTTCAATTTTAAGTCTGTTTTCACCTGGACTGGTTTGGTGGTTAGAACTTAGACTTAGAGTTTCAACTGCAAGCGGCAAATCGTTCAATCTACTAACTACTTATCTAAATAGTAAATTTAATTGTTAATATCTAACACTGTCATGTCAAACCTCAACTTGGGTCAAGGAAATCAGAAAATGGACATTTTAGAGCTGACTGATTTACTATCATACACAGTATAGTTCAGTCATGAACCGTTGAACGTAGCGCGTAGCTGGAACTTGTGGACGCAGTAATCGGTGAAAGCGTTCATGTGGCTTACTAATCTAATAATATTAGGATTGTATTAGTCAATTTAGTGATTACAGATTACTAAATTTAGTTATCAACGACTTCAGCCACTCACTGTGAATGTGACTCAGGTCAAAATACAATTCTAGCCATCTACAGTCGACAGACTCGACACACAGATGTAACAAACATGTGAAGCCCAGTGAATTGGTGACTAACAAAGTGAGTCATTTATCTTCTTGTTGAGTGAAGGAAAAGAAGAACATCTCCCAATCCCACTTGGTCTCGGCACACTGCATAGTTCATGCAGTGACGGGTGAGAGGATATATGCTTCCGGGCCAACTTTCCATCTGTGTGTATGAATTCTGTTTCCTGTGATGGACACATCAAGTTAAATTTAATAATTATATTGCACGGTGATTAGTTTTAGCATTCTCACATATTAAATAATTCATGATTTTAACACTGTGTTCTCGATTTAAACCTTAAGCATAAAGCGGGAGCTTGATCAGCATGGCTAACATATATATATATTAACTAGTGGCTAACTGGCTATTTGTGGAAATTTTTTTAAATATAGCCCTGCGTATTTGCTATTGTCGACTTGACACATTGGGATTGGAATAATATGTATGCTAAACATAATAATTCCAGGCCAACTTAGTTGAACTGTCACGACCTTCTAGTTATACATGTACATGACTAATGTAGTAATGAGGCAATCATATAAATGTTTAATCTAGTAGCATTTTCTCAGACCATGCCATGAACATCTATGTATCTATGCCATTCCTCCCGGGCAATTATTAAAATGTTCATATACTATCAGATGCCTATTAACCAATAGTGTCAGCTAGGCTTGCCACGATTATTCGATTAATCGACTAACCTTCGGCAGGTGTGGTAGTCGACGGTTATTTACTTTCGTCGACTAATCGCCCAAACTGTGGGGGGGGGGGGGGTGTGTTGTGGGGTATGGTTGTGTATTTAAGCAGTACTATGCGCAAATACCATGCCTAGAAGTAAAAGTTAACAGTGTATGTAGCACAATTTACCACCCGACAGCCTGTAGCCTACTGTCGCCACTTCTGATGCGGCTTCCTTTGATAACGCAGCCAACGTTTGGCGGTCATCTTCAAAGGGTTCGGTGTGCCTTTGATGTCGTGTTACAGACTTGCCACTGTTTATATATTATGTTTAAATGTAAACCTATCTTCCTATGGATCTGTAATTAGCGATCAACATATCCAAAAATGGACGACGTGCATGGGACTCATCTATATATCTGGGTTTTTTTCAAATTTCATATTGTAAAACGTTCACCATTATTGATAATAATTGACAAAGTCACAAAATTCGCGGGACATGGAATGTTCAGTGTTACTAGACAGTTAATAACAAGTTGGTGTCATCACTTATTAGTGCTACATACATTACATTCTCCAACTTGGTAACGTATATACCCCCTCAACCCATTACCGCACTGCACGTATGGCAAGCATATGCACGGTGCGTTGCATGCACTTTGAATAACAGAACTAAAATAATGTGTCAGGTGACGCAATCGGTAGGCCTACACAATGGGATTTTCTGCAAACATAACTATAGTCCGTTTTCAATAAGTATGCGACAATTCCGCATGCTTTCATGTTTTGGCGCCGTGACCGCGATACATGTTCACGGGTAACATTGATTGACTGGACAGATTTTTTAAACAATTCTCGTCCGCGGCAATAGCGATGAGGAGGGCGTTTACCCGCTGCGTAAATTTGAGTTTAGTTGGCCGATGACGGGTGGGTGCCTCAGAATGACAACTAACCGTCGACTATAGCGGTCGATTAGTCGATTATGAAAACTCATAGTCGTGGCAACCCTAGTGTCAGCATGTGTCGCATGATTAGTAATTTTAGATTAAATTCTCAACGATCATTAAGATTTTTGGCAAAGAGACATATATAGAATTAAATTGAAATAGAATTAAATAGAATTAAATTTCCATCAATATTGTTAATTTCAGTCTAGGTCTCCGCTATCACTATTGTTGACCATCACAATGATTAGACATCTGAGAGTACGATAAAAGCTCACAAAAGTCACGAACAAGCATGCAATCTCGAGCTGGGACCACCCTTAATACTTGTTTCTTATCATCTACTTCACAGAAGGGGTTACCCCTAAGTAGTAACCATATAGGAAATACACCAAACATATCACTATTGCACAATGACATCAGTTTGTTTGATCTAAAATATTTATCCACTCCAGCCCCAAAACAATAGTCATTTGGCAAATTACCTCATTCATTTTTGAAGTGCCTATCATCTACTGAAGTTGGATCCTACCACAGGCCATAAATTATGTCTCATTGAGTCCTTGTGCCCCATCCACGTAACCCGTTTTCATAAAAATGTATTCAGTATTATATGTAAATTTATCCAATAAAGATATTTTTCCCTTAAAGGTCCTCAATCCGAATCAATAGTCCCCATATCATCAGATTCCAACAACAAGAAGATTTTTTTAAATGCCGCTTCAGTTGACAGAATCGATTAATTGCTATAAAAAAACTGCAGTCAATTATAGCATAAAATTGACAAAAACTTGCAATTTATCAACTTTTTGCTCAACGAATATTGCTGATTTGTCAAACATCTGACACACACACAAAAAAACAGTTGATTTTAGAATTATCCATCTTCATCTGCAATTTGGTCAGAAAAAGTATTCTCGTCTGCTGTTTGCTGGTCCACTAAAAAATTTAAATGATAAATTTAAAAAATCGGTATCTGATCACTATGAGCTTTGATGTTGTGGGTTCCTCGACTTGAATCAAATATTTTTCACCTCCGAAGTCAAGGAAATAATAATCTGCGAGGGTTAATTTGGATTGAGTACCTTTAAAATTGCAAAAATTAAATTAAAATAATTTTGCCTTGAAAATTGGTCGCTTGGCCAGATTCAACCTTCACCTGATGATTGCATTTTGAAGAAATATAGTAAAATGTGCTATATGGCTAATATCGCTTGACTGGCGCCATGGATATTGGTCTGGAAATTAGAGAAATGTTAGAGGCAATATCTCACTCTGACCCATGTCTAACTGTGGCCCACATTCCTCTATATCTGGTGCTGCAACATATTCTCGTGCAAATAGGTTTATTTGTACCTGAATATTCACATATGTTCATATTTTTTTTATTCATTTAAATTTGTTTAAATCAAAATTTAGAAAAACTAACGCCATTATACATTCTGCCAGGGCACCCTGGGTCACCACACCAAATTTCGTTGAAATCTGGGCACCAAAATTAACAAAGACATGTTGGTCTCAACTTTACTCCAGTCTTATATATGTATATATAAACAGTCCCATGAAACATGTATACATTTATTGATGGACGTGTCATGGGCTCTTCATACAGGATCGCGTTCATTATTTCGAAGGTTCCATATTCGCTATTCCAAAGGTTCTTATTCAGACATCGAAGGTTCGCTATTCTGAAGGTTTGCTATTCTGGGCGTATTTAACCAGAAAAGATGGACAACTCTAATACCAAGTAGTTATTATTACCACGATTTTACAGTTATCCATCTTTATCTGGAAGACCGCCCATTTGACCTCGTCCTTCTGGCACGATCAGGCCCAGAAACAATAAAAATAGCAAACTGCAAAGATCGATATCTAATTACTCTGAGCTTTGATGGGTGGGTTCCTCGACACTAATCAAATATTTTTTTCCCCACCGAAACCAAGGAAGGAGTAATTTAGCAGCGTCTTATCGGATTGAGTACCTTTAACTTTTAAGTTATTTCCTTCATAAAAAGAGTCTTATGATAAAGAAACCTCTCAAAACTTTAGAATATAGAATGAAACTTCAAAATAAAAGTTATAAAAACCTTCTGAATATCGAGGAATATAGAGAACCTTGGGAATGGCGAAACTTCGGTATAATGAACCTTGGGATTAGCGAACCTTTGGACACAGAGTGACATGTCGCCGTCCTACGGTCCATACGTACTGGCGTGATCGTATATATCCCAAGTTGGCCAGAAATACAGGCACTCCTATGAAACATACATTTTTCATTTTATAGATGGACGTACGTGTTTTTGGGTTGTCCATACGTACTGACGTAATCATATTAGAATAGAATAGCGAGGTAATCATGAGTTTATTAATCAATATCATCTATGTGGTTATATGTTGAGTATCTAAGTTTGATATATATTTGACAAGTTCAAATACAATTATTGGTTCTATATATATTATCTCAACTTCTAGTACAATAAATGTCCTAATAACCTACTTCCGGTCATATATATGAGAGAACCGGGTAAACTGTCAGAATACGTCACTTCCGGTACAGAAAGTGTCCAAAATAACCTACTTCCGGTCATATACCATATAGAACCGGTTAAACTGTCAGAATACGTCACTTCCGGTACAGAAAGTGGACGGAGAAATCTACTTCCGGTAATTATGTATTAGCGGACAGTGTAAGCAGCCAGAGAATACAACTTCCGGTGTATAAAATCATCCCCAATTTCGTGGTAATTATAATGTCCCCCAAAACTGTTGCCTTTGGCTGGGTAGTCAGAGCTATTAGTAAGAGATGATGACCATACTCGGGATAATTCTGACTGAACCAATTTTGCAAGAAACAGTGGCCTTTTTATACGATTTGAGCGGATCGGGAGATCGTATTGGCCGACCAATCGGAGGTCACCGCTCAAATCGACGAATCAGAACCACTACCCCTTTGCACACATTGGATCAGTCCAAAGTTGAAGTGGTGACCAGCTCACCGTTAATGGGCCTTAGTGAAAAGACACCTTACAGGTAAGACCTGTTAACAAGTGGGTGAAATCACCCAACATTACCACACTCCTCCCTCCTTGAAAATCACAATGTATACATTGTGAAAAGGGTCCATACCAAGTTAGAAATGTTCTGTTCTTGGTGCACATGATGAGGATCATGAATTCACGATATCGTTGTCCGTTGTCACGTTTTGAAACAGACTATAACAGTCACTCGAATTCACTGCTGATTCTCGAACAATAGTCTAAATGGTGTGATTCCAGTTTCCTTCCATGTACAGCTTAGACACCTTCCCAGCTTAGACACCTTCCCAGCTTAGACACCTTTCCATCTCCCGGCCAGAAGTAACGATCGAGCAGATGCTCGCTTGATAATTGGGTAGAGTCCGCGATTAAGTATGCAATTTCGCCATCCTCGCGTTGTATTTTCGACTGTCCAACAAACCAAGGTTTCACATCAAAGGTTTCACAAAGATTTTGTCGTAACCAATCGTTTTACTCGTGGCACCAGACTATCACATTGCTTGAGACCCTCGTGAACCATAATATCACTGTTAACTCCGAGACCATTATCATCACCGTAACCACTATCGCGACCATCACTTTGCTTATGACCCTCATGAACCATGATATCATTTTTAACACCGAGACCTTCATCGTCACCATGACCACTATCGCGACTAGCACTGCTCGAATCGAGTGTGTACGGAAAATTAAAGCAGACAACTCCTACCGAAAAATTACGACCAGCAGCGGCAGATGGTATGGATGGTAACAATCGCTTCGAGACCAACTCATCAGGAGGGTTGGACACCATTAAGGCACCATTGTCCTGTGAGATCTTCGGTTTTTGAAGGTGGTCGACGTCCTGTCCATCTGAACATGTATACCCAACAAGATACCCTACATTCTCGTCACACCCAATTCGAGCCAGTGAATCATCTGTACCAACCGAATAAGTATCTGTTTCATGAACATTAATGCACGCAGTCAAACAAGAGCGCCTATGGAAAAGCCTTATTTCACCATCGTTAACAGTCAATGTTTTATTACAAACATTTAAGATTCCATGATTCTCTTTGAGGAAATCTAAACCAAGTATGCCACTGAAATTTTTGACGTCAGCTACCACAAAGTCTTGCTGTACTACAAGAGCTGGAAAACCGACTTCCAACGAAACTGATCCATGTACATTCAAGTCTTGTCCAGCTGCAGTGGAAAGCTTAATATCAGAGAAGTCCAATGTATCACTCGGCAGACATAATTGATCATAACAACTTTTATTTAAAATAGAAACGGGCGAGCCAGTGTCAACCAGAAACGTACAACAAACACCAGTTACCACTGCACGACAAAATAAACATGTCTTAGAAGCCTGTGTTGAACACGTTGGTACAATATCAGAACTAGCAAAACGTTTTCTATCAGACTGAGGACTCCTCGTCTTATAACAAAGTGCTGAATTTACAAAACCAGACTGCTGATCTGCCATCTTTCGTCGGCACGTGACCTACTTTATTGCAATAATAGCACGTGACCTGTCGCCTCGGAGAAGTAGGACATCGATGTTGACTTTGACCTCCCAGCTGATGTTCAAGAGTTGAGATCCTATCAAGGAGCTGATGTTCCGCATTGTTACCACTATCTGGAGGTAGCATGGGCTTGTCTAACGGGCCCTCAATAGATTCAAATTCGGATGACAAGGCAATAGCATGATTAAGTGTTACTGGGTGTCCATATTGAACATGTTTCTTCAATTCGGAATGTCTCAAACCCCAAATGAACTGCTCAACCAAGAAGGGCATTCAACATTAGAGTGGGTTAAGCCAGGGTGAGTTTTCGAGCCAAGGTTGTCAATTCATAACCATATTCGACTACAGATTGGCCTACTTTCCTTGTGCATTGACGGAAATTCGACAGATGTGTTGACAACTGTTGAGATGGGCTATACCGGCGTGTCAAAATTTCTTTAAGTATTTGATAGTTGTAAGTTTGCTCCGGAGTTAGATTACCCAGGATGGTCTGTGAATTCCCTCGCAAATTTATCAACAAATAGTATGCCATTTCTGGTCCCTTCCAACCATTTAGCTTAGCAATAATTTCAAAATGAGTCATGTAGTCATTAATGTCCCATTTCTTATCATCAAAAGTTTCAGGATTCACTATTGGTTTAACAAATTTATTAGAAGATGATAAGTGCTCAGAAAAAACTGGTTTGTGAACAGATTCATTTGTGGAAGAATTATATAGTGTGTGATTGGGACCCCTATCCCGCATGTGTAAATATTGAGAAAATAAGTCTTGGCTATGTATTGCCGACTGCCCTGTTGCAATACCAAGAGTGTCATTTACATACCCTGAAATTGACTTAGTGTATGCTGGGGTTTCCGCTACACAATGGGTGAAAGAACATTTACTCCCATTGAAACTTTGACTTGGAGTAGTCTTAAATGTTGAAATTGGAGTAGAGGCAACAGAGGTCACACACGAGGTTACAGTCGGTCCACCCCAACCCGAAGTGGTAATTTGTAAGGTATACCCATCTGGAAGAGAGTTACCCAGCCTATTATGACTCATTATGGAAGTGTCTACACCACTATCATTTGATACAATCCTTGGATTTGTACCCATTGAGTGTAACAGTGTTGCAATATACCTGTCCGTATTTTCTGACTCCTCATCAGACCCGACTAAGGGGTCATACAAACCCCGGGGTTCAGTCCTATCCCACCCTGTGGAATATTTCCCAGCCATAGCTCAACCTTTTGGGGAAACAGTTATTCAAAAATATATAATTTTTGCAAAATTCAAACTTGAAATTTGAATATTACTTTAACATAAGATAAATATTGAAAATGTGAATATATATGACGTCCTAAATTGTGACAAGAATAATCCTGCCCACGGCACCATAAATGTAGTCAACTGGGGGTTCCCATAAGCGGGGAGGGGCTGTGGACACTATTTAGTGGGCGCAGGTTCCCAAGTCTTATTGTTTCCACACTCCCCGGGCCAGTTTAATATAATAGAATAGCGAGGTAATCATGAGTTTATTAATCAATATCATCTATGTGGTTATATGTTGAGTATCTAAGTTTGATATGTTTGACAAGTTCAAATACAATTATTGGTTCTATATATATTATCTCAACTTCTAGTACAATAAATGTCCTAATAACCTACTTCCGGTCATATATATGAGAGAACCGGGTAAACTGTCAGAATACGTCACTTCCGGTACAGAAAGTGTCCAAAATAACCTACTTCCGGTCATATACCATATAGAACCGGTTAAACTGTCATAATACGTCACTTCCGGTACAGAAAGTGGACGGAGAAATCTACTTCCGGTAATTATGTATTAGCGAACAGTGTAAGCAGCCAGAGAATACAACTTCCGGTGTATAAAATCTTCCCCAATGTCGTGGTAATTATAATGTCCCCCAAAACTGTTGCCTTTGGCTGGGTAGTCAGAGCTATTAGTAAGAGATGGTGACCATACTCGAGATAATTCTGACTGAACCAATGTTGCAAGAAACAGTGGCCTTTTTATGCGGATCGGGAGATCGTATTGGCCGACCAATCGGAGGTCACCGCTCAAATCGACGAATCAGAACCACTGCCCCTTTGCACACATTGGATCAGTCCAAAGTTGAAGTGGTGACCAGCTCACCGTTAATGGGCCTTTAGTGAAAAGACACCTTACAGGTAAGACCTGTTAACAAGTGGGTGAAATCACCCAACATTACCACAAATGTTAATGCATGATTTGGTTTCAATAAAATCTATCCATCTATAGGGAGTGGGCATAATGAAAAATGTTCTCACTGAGGACGAAAGCTGCCCATTGAATAATAATTTACATTTACCTGGGTAATTTGGGATGATAATATACATTTACCTGGGTAATTTGGGATGATAACTCTGTAGCCTTGTTTCACAAATGGAGCCAAGAGGGAATCCATTGTATCATAAGATAAATTAACACCAACTGTTCCCAAAATAACTTCTCTTTTGTTCTGTGTGTGTGTGTTATCGGGATGTGAATCGATATAGTCAACATTAAATAAGAAACCGTCCGGGGCATCGCCCCTTATACCGACACATGTCCTAACGCGCACTTGTTTGTTATTGAAAATCCTCGAATAGTTTTTCCTAAATCCTGGGAATAAACTTTTAGAAATCCCGCCATTTCTCAACAACACGCACCGTGGACTTCCGGTAACACAAACACGCGGTAGGTCATTGAACAGCCTCGGCCAGATTTGAATCGCGTGCATTCCATTTCTACACATGCACACACGTGCTGGCGTGCGATTTAACATTGTTATCTCTGATCTATAGTTTGTTCACCGCGAATCCAAAAGTGGTTTCTACCGTCACTTTATCCACATTTTATTCCATGCAGTTCCCGATTGGTTATAACTGGTGTGATTTCGTTACCAAGCCGTTACCCGTTGTTACAACATAGGTGATTGCGTAATTACACATATGTAGAGAAAGCCGCTAACAATATATTCCCATGAATTATTTGTTTCGATAATCTGGATCTTTTTTACACAATATATTCTTAATTCGAGCGACTATTCATAATGGGCTTTTTGCACCCGCTATGGCACCCGGTGTCATAACACGCGCTACTCCGTTACGTGTGGTAATTAACACGTTATGTCACCAACTGCTTAACTGCGAAATAATGCCATTATTAGCGTGCAACAATGACTTGTTACATACGCAGCAGGAACAGGATTTGCGTGCCCGCCCGAAGGGCGGCACGAGGACGATGTGAGCTCACCCGGAGGTCGCCCTTACGCCCTGTCTTGAGTTTTTCTTGTTACATACGCGAAAGCCATTAATGTTTTCATAAGAGATTCTGAGATCTGTCAGCGTGACGCGGTGCGAATTAGTTGCGCAATGTATCAATGGTTCCCGTAGTCAGCTTATTAATTACTGATTATCTTGATACCGCCTGTGGCTTGGTCTATTTAATAAAGTATTTGTTTTTCGCCGACGGCTAGAAACTGAATGTAGACTGTTTGTATTACAATCTGATTAGCGCGTTATGTCACAATGCGAATTATACGACATTGTTTTGTATGGAAACCAGATGTCGTGACATGCATTGGTTAAATGAACATTCAATAATTATGACGAGAATTATATTCTGTTGCAGTAAAATAATTGTACCAAATATCGAGACATGAAAATGTTATTTGGTATGGCAAAATATTAATTCTGACAATCGCATCAAATGTTCAGATTTCAGTTTATCCACGAAGGCGCGCTCTTGTATCCCTTGGAATCTCAGGCGGTCTGAAATATCGACGCCGTATTTTCCATATAATTCATTGTACAATGAAATAGAAGGGTCTCTAAGTGGTTCGATGTATGCATCATGTACCAAGCACCCACTTGAAAGGTTCGAAACTTTTTTCATATATCTAAATTCTTGAGTAATCGCATCATGTATGACTGGGAATCTGCCCAATTCTTCGCGGATGGCATGGTTAGTAGCATTTCGGTTAACACCTAATGTTATTTTGCAAAACCTCAGATGGACTTGTTCGCTTGGTATTGTATCTGAGTGAAGCATGTTTGTTTCTCGTGCCCATATCTCACATCCGTATAACATTATCGGTATTATTAATTTGTCGAATAATTTGCATTTAGTTGGAATAGATAGCTTCATCTTTGAAGGAACAGACTGGTTTAAAAAGAACATTGCTTTCGTGGCTTTCCCACTTGTATGTTCCTGTGATTTTGCCATTCTACCAGTCGATGTGAATTTTATCCCGAGATATGGATACTCTGAAACTAATTCAAGCGATTTCGCATTTATATTGAAACTTGGTTCACGTTTAGTTCTCTTTGACCTAAAAACCACACATTTTGATTTACTTGCATTAACCACGAGACCATTGTATTGGGTATATTTCTCTAACTTTTCAAGACAATTCTGTAGACCTTGTTCAGTTTCTGACAACAACACTAAATCGTCGGCAAATAAAAGATGACTGAGCGGACGATTATTAAGGAATATTGGATCGCAGCCGGATACATCAAGTGAACATTTGATGTCATCAATGAATATTTTGAACAGCGTAGGCGACAATGAGTATCCTTGTTTAACTCCAATCGTGGACATATGCGGTGGTCCAATTCCTGCATCCGTCTTGATTTAAACAATATTTATTAGCCCCAATATTACATTTATGATGAACAACATTTATATGATGGAAACATGAGTAGAATAGAAAAGGGGAAGAGGATTTAGCAGCAAGCAGATATGTGCTTTTGTTGAGCTATCTCCTTTACTTGAATATAACTGGATTGATACATGGACTGTATTATTTGATTTATTTTACCCTGAATACCATTGCTATGCAACTTTTGAAACATCAACGACCTATCTACTGAATCGAAAGCTTTTTGAAAATCGATAAATGCAGCATAAATTGGCTTCTTCTTCTGTTTATATTTATTTATACAAGTCTTTAAAACATAAGCGCTGTCAATCGTTCTCCGATTCTTTCTAAAACCAAACTGATTGTCACTGTTTTTTGTTGAGTCGTTTCCGGCCGAAGGCCGGGTAGGGTGGTCGGACTGCAGTGTGCAAGTCCCTTCACCCTTCCTTGGTTTTTTCCGATGAAAATCGAACATGTTGGCTGTCGTAGGTGTTGTGGTTGGAGGCAAGGCGGCGAAAGCGTGGTGGAGGAGTCTTAGCGGCGGTTGTTTTGTTTCTTTCTATTTCTCTTTCTCTTTTTTGGCGGTGGTTCGGATGGTGATGTTTGCAAACTTGGAGTCGGACGATTCATGATCTTTTCGGTTTCGGCTTGTACTAATTCGGATTTTCTTACTGCTTCTTGTGCTCTCGCTACAATTTCCATTAAGTTCTTTTGTCTTTCTTCTTTTTCGGAGTCGGATGTGTCGTCGGATTCGGGGTCGCAGTCAGAGTCGGAATCAGATGTGTCGTCGGGGTTGGAGTCAGATGTGTCTTCGGGGTTGGAGTCAGATGTGTCTTCGGAGTCGGAAGTGTCTTCGGAGTCGGAAGTGTCTTCGGAGTCGGATGTATCTTCGGTGTCGGATGTTGGTGCTTCGTTTGCTGTAGGAGAGGCAGGTGAAGACTCCGGTTCGGTGTAATCCGGCGTCTTCGGGTTGAAAAAGGAGATTTCCGCGTCTATCCGTGGCGATGGGGAGTCCATTACCACTTCGGGTGGTGAATCGATCTCGGCTGCGCGGGAGGTGTCGCCTGGTGTGGCATCAGTCGATTTCCTCTTTTTCCACGCAGCCAATCTCTCTGTGTCTCTCTTTTTCCTGGATGGAGTCTTTTTCTTTCGCTTCTTCCTAGCTGGTTTGGTAGTTTCCAGACCTCTCCCGGTAGAGAGCCCTGGTAAGGGATTTGCCGGGCAGGACTGGAAGTCCAAAACCAACTGGTATCCGCCTTTGTGTGCATGGAGTGACCAGCTCACACAAGGCGCGACATGCATGGAGTCCAGCATTGTTGTGATAGCATTCGGGATTTTCGGTGGCGTAGTCATCCTGAGAGGTGGCGATCCTACTCTCTGGTGGTCCGACGGTGTGACTGATGGTGGTGATTGTCACTGATGAGACCATGTCTTTCTAAATAGTCGTTTATTCGGTTATTTATAACTTTGTTGAAAAGTTTCCCAAGACCATTACTGAGCGCAATTGGTCGATAGTTATTTGGGTCCTGTCTATCTCCCTTTTTATAAAGCGTCTTAATGAGTGACACATTCCAGCTGTCTGGATAATGACCAGAGTTTAATACCTGGTTAAATAATTTTACTACTTCGTCTATTGTCGCGGGAACAACAATTTTAAGCAATTCATTCGAGAAATTTCCATATCCAGGTGATTTTCTGTTTTTAAGTAGTTTAACGCAATTAATTATTTCACTGGCTTCGATGTCACTTTCATCAATTTTTGTTGTTTTGTAATTCGTATATATTTTCTTATTTGCAGAAGCATTATCTGGGCAGAGTATCTTTTTGAAAAAGTCCACACTTTCGTCTGGATGCAAGTAATTTGTTTCATCGCGTTTATTTCTAAATTCTTTTATCAATCGCCAATACTCGGAAGGGTCTGTACCCTCCATTTTGTCTAGTGATTCTGCTAACCCCTGGAAGTACATTTTTGATTTGTTCTTTGTTTCTTTCTTATATGCTTTTTTGGATGAGAAAAAATTACTCCTAACTGTTGCATCGGTTGGGTTTTGCTTCATTTCACGACACGCATTTGTCATTTCACGTTTTAATTGCTTGCATCCCCCATCAAACCATTTCCTTTTCTTTTGCTGTCGTTTAAACTTATTATTTTTAATTTGGGCAGCTTTAGTGTTGATAGATGTTAAAATATTTTCATAATGCCGAATTGCACATTCTGTTCCGTTGCGATTATGTTCATAATTAGTCAATCTGAATTGTAAGAGTCGCTTTTTAATATCGCGATCATTGATCGCTTCTGAAGCTTTTGAATTACTGTCTGAGCTCCATTTAATGGCAACTTCCGGTTCGCTATATTTATATTTGAATTGACATGTATTTAATGTATTCACGTTTCCTTTGAGCTTAATGTGCATTGTTAATTGGCAATGGTCAGAGTATGCATTAAGTTGCTTCACGCAAAAGTAACTTACATCGGACAGATATCTTTCAGACACGAGAATATAATCTACTAAACTTGCCCCGTTATAATGGTAAGAGGTGTAGTTTCCCAAACAATCACCAGATTTACGACCATTAAGTATTCTAATTGAAGTGGATTTACATAACTTGAGAAGTTGTATCCCAAAGGAGTTTACATGTCTGTCTAAACTGTTTCTGTCTTTAACACAATCCAAAACATAACTATCCGGAAGAGAAATATATTTATCATCATCTTGCTCGACATAATCTGGTCTCCCACCTGTTCGAGAGTTAAAATCTCCGCCCATGATTATTACTGATCTATCGCCATATTTTCGAAGTTCTATTTCGACATCTCGAAAAATCAAGTCATAACTTTTTCGCTTTTTCCAGTAAGTCGATGATTGGGGCTCAACCTTTTGGGGAAACAGTTATTCAAAAATATATAATTTTTGCAAAATTCAAACTTGAAATTTGAATATTACTTTAACATAAGATAAATATTGAAAATGTGAATATATATGACGTCCTAAATTGTGACAAGAATAATCCTGCCCACGGCACCATAAATGTAGTCAACTGGGGGTTCCCATAAGCGGGGAGGGGCTGTGGACACTATTTAGTGGGCGCAGGTTCCCAAGTCTTATTGTTTCCACACTCCCCGGGCCAGTTTAATATAATAGAATAGCGAGGTAATCATGAGTTTATTAATCAATATCATCTATGTGGTTATATGTTGAGTATCTAAGTTTGATATGTTTGACAAGTTCAAATACAATTATTGGTTCTATATATATTATCTCAACTTCTAGTACAATAAATGTCCTAATAACCTACTTCCGGTCATATATATGAGAGAACCGGGTAAACTGTCAGAATACGTCACTTCCGGTACAGAAAGTGTCCAAAATAACCTACTTCCGGTCATATACCATATAGAACCGGTTAAACTGTCATAATACGTCACTTCCGGTACAGAAAGTGGACGGAGAAATCTACTTCCGGTAATTATGTATTAGCGAACAGTGTAAGCAGCCAGAGAATACAACTTCCGGTGTATAAAATCTTCCCCAATGTCGTGGTAATTATAATGTCCCCCAAAACTGTTGCCTTTGGCTGGGTAGTCAGAGCTATTAGTAAGAGATGGTGACCATACTCGAGATAATTCTGACTGAACCAATGTTGCAAGAAACAGTGGCCTTTTTATGCGGATCGGGAGATCGTATTGGCCGACCAATCGGAGGTCACCGCTCAAATCGACGAATCAGAACCACTGCCCCTTTGCACACATTGGATCAGTCCAAAGTTGAAGTGGTGACCAGCTCACCGTTAATGGGCCTTTAGTGAAAAGACACCTTACAGGTAAGACCTGTTAACAAGTGGGTGAAATCACCCAACATTACCACAAATGTTAATGCATGATTTGGTTTCAATAAAATCTATCCATCTATAGGGAGTGGGCATAATGAAAAATGTTCTCACTGAGGACGAAAGCTGCCCATTGAATAATAATTTACATTTACCTGGGTAATTTGGGATGATAATATACATTTACCTGGGTAATTTGGGATGATAACTCTGTAGCCTTGTTTCACAAATGGAGCCAAGAGGGAATCCATTGTATCATAAGATAAATTAACACCAACTGTTCCCAAAATAACTTCTCTTTTGTTCTGTGTGTGTGTGTTATCGGGATGTGAATCGATATAGTCAACATTAAATAAGAAACCGTCCGGGGCATCGCCCCTTATACCGACACATGTCCTAACGCGCACTTGTTTGTTATTGAAAATCCTCGAATAGTTTTTCCTAAATCCTGGGAATAAACTTTTAGAAATCCCGCCATTTCTCAACAACACGCACCGTGGACTTCCGGTAACACAAACACGCGGTAGGTCATTGAACAGCCTCGGCCAGATTTGAATCGCGTGCATTCCATTTCTACACATGCACACACGTGCTGGCGTGCGATTTAACATTGTTATCTCTGATCTATAGTTTGTTCACCGCGAATCCAAAAGTGGTTTCTACCGTCACTTTATCCACATTTTATTCCATGCAGTTCCCGATTGGTTATAACTGGTGTGATTTCGTTACCAAGCCGTTACCCGTTGTTACAACATAGGTGATTGCGTAATTACACATATGTAGAGAAAGCCGCTAACAATATATTCCCATGAATTATTTGTTTCGATAATCTGGATCTTTTTTACACAATATATTCTTAATTCGAGCGACTATTCATAATGGGCTTTTTGCACCCGCTATGGCACCCGGTGTCATAACACGCGCTACTCCGTTACGTGTGGTAATTAACACGTTATGTCACCAACTGCTTAACTGCGAAATAATGCCATTATTAGCGTGCAACAATGACTTGTTACATACGCAGCAGGAACAGGATTTGCGTGCCCGCCCGAAGGGCGGCACGAGGACGATGTGAGCTCACCCGGAGGTCGCCCTTACGCCCTGTCTTGAGTTTTTCTTGTTACATACGCGAAAGCCATTAATGTTTTCATAAGAGATTCTGAGATCTGTCAGCGTGACGCGGTGCGAATTAGTTGCGCAATGTATCAATGGTTCCCGTAGTCAGCTTATTAATTACTGATTATCTTGATACCGCCTGTGGCTTGGTCTATTTAATAAAGTATTTGTTTTTCGCCGACGGCTAGAAACTGAATGTAGACTGTTTGTATTACAATCTGATTAGCGCGTTATGTCACAATGCGAATTATTCGACATTGTTTTGTATGGAAACCAGATGTCGTGACATGCATTGGTTAAATGAACATTCAATAATTATGACGAGAATTATATTCTGTTGCAGTAAAATAATTGTACCAAATATCGAGACATGAAAATGTTATTTGGTATGGCAAAATATTAATTCTGACAATCGCATCAAATGTTCAGATTTCAGTTTATCCACGAAGGCGCGCTCTTGTATCCCTTGGAATCTCAGGCGGTCTGAAATATCGACGCCGTATTTTCCATATAATTCATTGTACAATGAAATAGAAGGGTCTCTAAGTGGTTCGATGTATGCATCATGTACCAAGCACCCACTTGAAAGGTTCGAAACTTTTTTCATATATCTAAATTCTTGAGTAATCGCATCATGTATGACTGGGAATCTGCCCAATTCTTCGCGGATGGCATGGTTAGTAGCATTTCGGTTAACACCTAATGTTATTTTGCAAAACCTCAGATGGACTTGTTCGCTTGGTATTGTATCTGAGTGAAGCATGTTTGTTTCTCGTGCCCATATCTCACATCCGTATAACATTATCGGTATTATTAATTTGTCGAATAATTTGCATTTAGTTGGAATAGATAGCTTCATCTTTGAAGGAACAGACTGGTTTAAAAAGAACATTGCTTTCGTGGCTTTCCCACTTGTATGTTCCTGTGATTTTGCCATTCTACCAGTCGATGTGAATTTTATCCCGAGATATGGATACTCTGAAACTAATTCAAGCGATTTCGCATTTATATTGAAACTTGGTTCACGTTTAGTTCTCTTTGACCTAAAAACCACACATTTTGATTTACTTGCATTAACCACGAGACCATTGTATTGGGTATATTTCTCTAACTTTTCAAGACAATTCTGTAGACCTTGTTCAGTTTCTGACAACAACACTAAATCGTCGGCAAATAAAAGATGACTGAGCGGACGATTATTAAGGAATATTGGATCGCAGCCGGATACATCAAGTGAACATTTGATGTCATCAATGAATATTTTGAACAGCGTAGGCGACAATGAGTATCCTTGTTTAACTCCAATCGTGGACATATGCGGTGGTCCAATTCCTGCATCCGTCTTGATTTAAACAATATTTATTAGCCCCAATATTACATTTATGATGAACAACATTTATATGATGGAAACATGAGTAGAATAGAAAAGGGGAAGAGGATTTAGCAGCAAGCAGATATGTGCTTTTGTTGAGCTATCTCCTTTACTTGAATATAACTGGATTGATACATGGACTGTATTATTTGATTTATTTTACCCTGAATACCATTGCTATGCAACTTTTGAAACATCAACGACCTATCTACTGAATCGAAAGCTTTTTGAAAATCGATAAATGCAGCATAAATTGGCTTCTTCTTCTGTTTATATTTATTTATACAAGTCTTTAAAACATAAGCGCTGTCAATCGTTCTCCGATTCTTTCTAAAACCAAACTGATTGTCACTGTTTTTTGTTGAGTCGTTTCCGGCCGAAGGCCGGGTAGGGTGGTCGGACTGCAGTGTGCAAGTCCCTTCACCCTTCCTTGGTTTTTTCCGATGAAAATCGAACATGTTGGCTGTCGTAGGTGTTGTGGTTGGAGGCAAGGCGGCGAAAGCGTGGTGGAGGAGTCTTAGCGGCGGTTGTTTTGTTTCTTTCTATTTCTCTTTCTCTTTTTTGGCGGTGGTTCGGATGGTGATGTTTGCAAACTTGGAGTCGGACGATTCATGATCTTTTCGGTTTCGGCTTGTACTAATTCGGATTTTCTTACTGCTTCTTGTGCTCTCGCTACAATTTCCATTAAGTTCTTTTGTCTTTCTTCTTTTTCGGAGTCGGATGTGTCGTCGGATTCGGGGTCGCAGTCAGAGTCGGAATCAGATGTGTCGTCGGGGTTGGAGTCAGATGTGTCTTCGGGGTTGGAGTCAGATGTGTCTTCGGAGTCGGAAGTGTCTTCGGAGTCGGAAGTGTCTTCGGAGTCGGATGTATCTTCGGTGTCGGATGTTGGTGCTTCGTTTGCTGTAGGAGAGGCAGGTGAAGACTCCGGTTCGGTGTAATCCGGCGTCTTCGGGTTGAAAAAGGAGATTTCCGCGTCTATCCGTGGCGATGGGGAGTCCATTACCACTTCGGGTGGTGAATCGATCTCGGCTGCGCGGGAGGTGTCGCCTGGTGTGGCATCAGTCGATTTCCTCTTTTTCCACGCAGCCAATCTCTCTGTGTCTCTCTTTTTCCTGGATGGAGTCTTTTTCTTTCGCTTCTTCCTAGCTGGTTTGGTAGTTTCCAGACCTCTCCCGGTAGAGAGCCCTGATAAGGGATTTGCCGGGCAGGACTGGAAGTCCAAAACCAACTGGTATCCGCCTTTGTGTGCATGGAGTGACCAGCTCACACAAGGCGCGACATGCATGGAGTCCAGCATTGTTGTGATAGCATTCGGGATTTTCGGTGGCGTAGTCATCCTGAGAGGTGGCGATCCTACTCTCTGGTGGTCCGACGGTGTGACTGATGGTGGTGATTGTCACTGATGAGACCATGTCTTTCTAAATAGTCGTTTATTCGGTTATTTATAACTTTGTTGAAAAGTTTCCCAAGACCATTACTGAGCGCAATTGGTCGATAGTTATTTGGGTCCTGTCTATCTCCCTTTTTATAAAGCGTCTTAATGAGTGACACATTCCAGCTGTCTGGATAATGACCAGAGTTTAATACCTGGTTAAATAATTTTACTACTTCGTCTATTGTCGCGGGAACAACAATTTTAAGCAATTCATTCGAGAAATTTCCATATCCAGGTGATTTTCTGTTTTTAAGTAGTTTAACGCAATTAATTATTTCACTGGCTTCGATGTCACTTTCATCAATTTTTGTTGTTTTGTAATTCGTATATATTTTCTTATTTGCAGAAGCATTATCTGGGCAGAGTATCTTTTTGAAAAAGTCCACACTTTCGTCTGGATGCAAGTAATTTGTTTCATCGCGTTTATTTCTAAATTCTTTTATCAATCGCCAATACTCGGAAGGGTCTGTACCCTCCATTTTGTCTAGTGATTCTGCTAACCCCTGGAAGTACATTTTTGATTTGTTCTTTGTTTCTTTCTTATATGCTTTTTTGGATGAGAAAAAATTACTCCTAACTGTTGCATCGGTTGGGTTTTGCTTCATTTCACGACACGCATTTGTCATTTCACGTTTTAATTGCTTGCATCCCCCATCAAACCATTTCCTTTTCTTTTGCTGTCGTTTAAACTTATTATTTTTAATTTGGGCAGCTTTAGTGTTGATAGATGTTAAAATATTTTCATAATGCCGAATTGCACATTCTGTTCCGTTGCGATTATGTTCATAATTAGTCAATCTGAATTGTAAGAGTCGCTTTTTAATATCGCGATCATTGATCGCTTCTGAAGCTTTTGAATTACTGTCTGAGCTCCATTTAATGGCAACTTCCGGTTCGCTATATTTATATTTGAATTGACATGTATTTAATGTATTCACGTTTCCTTTGAGCTTAATGTGCATTGTTAATTGGCAATGGTCAGAGTATGCATTAAGTTGCTTCACGCAAAAGTAACTTACATCGGACAGATATCTTTCAGACACGAGAATATAATCTACTAAACTTGCCCCGTTATAATGGTAAGAGGTGTAGTTTCCCAAACAATCACCAGATTTACGACCATTAAGTATTCTAATTGAAGTGGATTTACATAACTTGAGAAGTTGTATCCCAAAGGAGTTTACATGTCTGTCTAAACTGTTTCTGTCTTTAACACAATCCAAAACATAACTATCCGGAAGAGAAATATATTTATCATCATCTTGCTCGACATAATCTGGTCTCCCACCTGTTCGAGAGTTAAAATCTCCGCCCATGATTATTACTGATCTATCGCCATATTTTCGAAGTTCTATTTCGACATCTCGAAAAATCAAGTCATAACTTTTTCGCTTTTTCCAGTAAGTCGATGATTGGGGCGGAATATAAATTGAAACAAAGACAACGCTGCAATTTTGATGGAAAATTTCGCCTTCAAATTCGACAAACAGTGCAACATCTTCAATATGAGTTACATTTTTAACCGATCTTCCGTATTTTGTCCGATGGTAGAATGCGATTCCACCTCTCTCGTTTTCTTGAGAACTTCTACATAAGTCATTACAAGTATAGCCAGGTAAATTAATTTGTGTCGAATCGTTGTGCCAGGTCTCAGATAAAGTTATGAAATCGTAACGTTCTATTAGTCTACGGAAATCGGGGTCATTGATTTTGTTTACAAGCCCTTGGGCATTCCATGTTGTGTAACATAAAGTCACATCATTGGATTGATTTGAATATGTCATTAATGTAAAGATTTTTCACAATAGGAAATATGTATGAACCGGGGGTCATCGGAGATAATAAGCAGTCATTATTAAACGTTATACGTACTGTCTCTGTCAAAAAACGTGCATACATCTGTATTTTATACGGTGATATATCATTTCACTTTTTATAACGGAAGCTGAAATAAAAAAGTGATTTGTTGAATAATGCATATCTGAGCATATAATATTAATATAGAGGGAATAATTTGTGCATAAATCAATTAGGCCACCACACGAATCAATCCTGACAGCTGCTGCTTCAAGAAAGAAATGTCTTTCCGCAAGGAAAACAACTGTGAGTCTCTTTGGTTATGTGTATATACCATATCTATGTTCCATTCGAGTGTCTGCAAAACTTGGTTTCCTGTAACTATGCCATGATGAATCGTATTGCTGATGTTGCGTGTGACTGGCCATTCTCCGCTGCCTGGGTGTAAAACTTCGTTGGTAGCCGTAATTCTGCCTTTCCCGTGGTCTCACTATCTAAATATCCTGCCCGTCCTTGTCAAGAATCTGATGTGAGTATTTAATACTCTTTGCAAGAACTTTGGTTCCAATTATACTCGGATGCCAGTTATCGCGGTATAATTCGCTGCGGACTTCTCTGTGCGAATTTACGAATTGCTTTGTATTGTCAATATAAGTATACCCACGTTGCAAGCATAAATCGTGATACTTTCGATTCGTATGTTCTACCATGCGGTTAATAGAGTCGGAATGCTTGGTAGGGAGAACAGAGGAGAAGCAAATCTCTGCTAGTGGTAGTTTTCTCTTTATTTCTGCACACAGGTCATCCAATTCTTAATCACTTGTCTCGATACCATGCCTACAACTGTTAATTCCGACATGGATGGTAACTTTACGTACATTATTGTACCTTGTCGTGTTGTCGTCCTCCAACCACCGCAGAAGACCTTTCAACCTTTGGCCTGGTCTAACAACACATTGTACTTCCTCGTTCCCAACAGACAGCTTATGAGGGATTAGGTTCCGTATAACAGAATCTCCGAGAATCAAATGCACTGAAGTTTCACTGACCACTTGCTCTCGTTCGGTGTCGACATCGTTTCCATTTTCGTACTTGCACATTTCTTCTATTTCTTCCCCGTTTTCAAATGGAATTGACTCCAATGATAGATTCTGATCATCAAAGCAACCGAATCTGTTTGATGTAGTAATTTGGATATCAGAAATAGAATTTAAACCATTTTCGATTTCCCGCGAGGTTGCCGTGTCAGATTTTAATTCGTCGCCCCAAGAGCCACCAGTTTCATGCATTGAAGTAGATGAATCGTCTCCTCCAATAAGAGGTTTAATTTGAACATCGATCTTTTCCGACAATTGATCCTTCATACTGGTGACCATTTTCTTCAGTTTTATGTTTTCCGTTTTCAACCCATCAATGTCACTTTCTAGTTCCGAAATTTTATTTTTGAATTCTTCGGCTTGCTGGATGAGAAGGTTCTTAATGTCCGCTATTGCATCATTCGTATATTCGTGTTCCTCTCTCTGATCAAGTTTGTTTTCTTCAATTGTGATCTGCAATTCATCTACGGACGACTTCAGTGTCGACGTTGAAATGTAGTCGCCTTTCGTGACACTACTGACTTTTTTCTTCAGTCCAAATCTAATAGGTCCCATAGAACGTTTTGGGGTATTGAATGTTACAGTTTTATTTGGATCCCATTCAATAGGTTGCAGATGTTTTCTACCCGTGTCATGAATAAATGGAACACAAGTTTTAGCATGCACGTTGCTATTTCCTCTAAAGACCGGACATTTTCCTTTGACAAATACTTCACTAAGAACATCCTCAATATTTCCAATATCCACATTGAAGCCTAGTTGATAAATGTCGGGAAGCATATTTGTCAACCACCATGTAATATTTTGTTTAGATCCCTGCAGCATGATTTTATTCTGGGTTCTAAATGCATGTATGGTAACTTTACACGATTTGGTTCTTGTCGGTACATTCAATATGTCCTCCACTTCAACATTTTGATTGTCACAAACTATTCGCCACACAGCGCCGTTCTTTTCTTTTGACTTACCATCGTCCCAATATTTAGCTGTGAGTCCTTTCCTGTATGATTCAAATCTCATCGTATCCATTTCAAATGTTATGCATCTTCCCTTATTTTTCACCTCGACATTTTCAAAATGTCCAACCATACCTTCTTGTTTTTTCTTTACCACTTTGTCTATATTTAATGAATATCCCCTCACTTCTTGGTTATTGTTCGTTTCGACGTCCCTGCCTATATTCCCGAAGTCTTCTTTATCTCCCTTTAAATCGCTGGTTGCCATCTTGCCAATATCTCCGATGACCACGTCCAGTAAATAAATTAGAAATAAGTATACATATTTCGTATCACGACAATGGGTGATGAAATTCTCTTCCCGGAGAGCGATTTCGGTTTGTGTCCTGCACGTCACGCATATGCACGCTGTCGTGGAGGTAGAATCTTGGGTCTCACTTTGTCAGAAGAAGAAAAAGGATTTTTTAAATATCTGTACAATTAAGGGACGAAGGATAATATGCCGAAAGCACATTTAAAGAAGAATAGAGAGGTGTCGGTTTTGGCTGGCAGTTCGAGTGGAGCGTTGGGTAGCCATCGGGCTGATGGATGGGGGAAGAACAGAGAGATGTCGCACGTAGATGGTGGTTTGAGCACACTATATACGTGGGAGTCAGCAGGCGAATGACACTGCCTCGAACGCCACTCTATTGCCGGTGTCAGTGTCTTTGAAAGAGTTGTACCAGTTGGAGAAGAACGAGTTTAAGAGCGTCGCCAAGCGCCTTAGTATTGGGAACTTACCGGAGAACGTCGTTTTCACCACCATCATCAGTAAGGAACTACGGGAATTCGACAACCTATCCGACGTTGGCGGGGCGAAGCCTAAGCTCTATACGGTCGTAATGAAGATGGCATATAAAAGCAGTTTAGAATCTGTCAGCATCGTTGTGCCCGAACGATACACGGACGAGTGCACGGACGCCACACATAGGTATCGGACTTTGACTATGCTCGGCGCTCGGGTGACTACTCTCGATGCTCGGCCGGAAGCTATTGACGTCATAGGTATCACGTGTTGTGACGTCATGTATGGGTGTATGTATGGGTATGTATGGGTATGTATGGGTGACACGTGTCAAGTCGTTTTCTCGGCTGGTTGTTGTGAATAGGACTAGAATGCGCTAGGCCCTGTAATTCTTATTGTGTGTATGTCAGACTTGCAATAGCCTGTTGTATATATTCAGTATATCAATACTATAGAAAAGAAATGAACGAACTGAAGCTTGTAATCATATAGGGCGGTGACCAGTACGTATTTGACATCAAAGCTGTTCGGCAATGAATAGGACAGCAGATGCTGGGCCTATAGAAGTAATATTTGCAATTATTGGGTCACGTTTTCGCGAGACACACACCATTGTACGAGGGGAGTTATATAGCCATCCAAAATCACATAACATACTGATTCCCCACCACCAGACTATGTGGGCGACTGCATGTGAACGCTCTTCATTCATTATGGACGTGTAAACCCGTTTATATGTGGCACACGAGGAATAAAATCTCAAGCCCTTTAAGATGACAATTTGAGTTTTGTATTGAATGTCATTATTTAACCAGAGTCTTTTGGCAAGGTATACCATTGTGCTATCCCCGACAGACGCTAGTGTACAATACCCACGATACAAATGCAATCAATAACAAGAAAACCATAGTCAGAAATGGTAACGCGCTCAAGATAATATATTATATACCCATGATTGTAATTACAGAATATAAAATATATTGTTTTCGCGAATGACCAAATCAGAATTCCGTTAAAATAACAATAACAACCAGCACATAATTAAAGAACCGGTGGTCGACTCGGCCGTCTCCGACTACAACCACCAGTGGGCTGCAGAACGAAAAATATCTATAAAAGTTGAAATATAAGACTTACAAATTATCTTTTTCATTTCTTTTATTTGTAATTGATATAGTGTGCCACAAACCAAAAACCAACATTATTGACTTAATAATGTAAAGGACAATAAACGAAACTGAAATTTTACCTGACTCGGCCTCCTGGTCGCCCAGTTCGACTTTTAAACCGGAAAAACCCATTATCTATAAATAAAACACCGTTGACAGCTGTGGTTTCATTCATGTCAGCCCGTGTATTCATTGACATTGCAGTCATGGGATCAATAATGTCGCGTGCCTTCTACCGAGGACAAATTCGAATATTTCAGCATTTTGCTAATGTAAGTTTTTGTTTTGAGAAACGCTACCTTATACATGTTAAGTATGCTTTATATGTAACCATAGCCGTTATCCACCAACCGACCATGAGAATACAAAATCAGATATCTACTATATATTTTGGGTCTTCTGTCTGTCTGTTTGTTTGTTAGCAATGGCCGGGAAAACTGCCGGACGGATTTCGACGAAATTTGATACCTATAGGCAACTTTTGTCCGGGGAGTGTTTTGGGCGGGTCAAATCGTGACTCCGACCTTACCTTGACCTTCAAATTGGTCAATTCAAGGTCAAATCGCTTCTTTGGACGGACGGATTTCGACGAAATTTGATACATAGGGCTACTTTTGTCCGGGGAGTGTTTTGGACGTGTTAAATCGTGACCCCGACCTGACCTTGACCTTCAAAATGGTCAATTCAAGGTCAAATCGCGCCTTTCGGCGGACGGATTTCGACGCAATTTCATACCTAGGGGTACTTTTGTCCGGGGAGTGTTTTGAACGGGTCAAATAGTGACCCCGACCTGACCTTGACCTTCAAAATGGACAATTCAAGGTCAAATCGCGCCTTTCGATGGGATTTCGACGAAATTTCATACATATGGATCTTTTGTCCAGGGAGTGTTTTGGACGGGTCAAATCGTGACCCCGACCTTATCTGGACCTTCAAAATGTCAATTCAAGGTCAGATCGCGCCTTTCGACGGATTTCGATGTTAGATCCACGGAGGTTTTCAAGCCCGGACGATAGCAGAGAGGAAACATCCCGGACGAAGTCAGGTGATCCTGCTAGTAGTCTATATAGTTAGGGAGCCCGCATATGTTCTATTTACACTTTTGCGTACAAAAGGTTTGACCCCCTAAAGTTGGTACCAATAATGGAACATTCTGAAAAACCGATTTCTTAAGTTGCGCATTCCTGGGGTTTAGGGGCCGCTGAACCCCAAAAAGTGCCAAAAATCACTTCTATTTACACTTCCGCGTACATCGATGAATTTTGGTTTGATGATACTCCTAAGTGTACTGATTAAGAAAACACAACTTAAGAAAGGGATTTTCCTGGGGTTTTCAGATAAGAAAGGGGGTCCCATGCTGAACCCCAAAACGTGATTTTTCACTTTTTTTTATACTTTCGCGTACATCCATAATTTTTGGTCTCAAAGTACTTTGATATATACTTATTATAAAAACACAACTTAAGAAGCAACTTTTCCTGGGGTTTTAAGATAAGAAGGGGGTCATCGGGTCACCCCTCAAAACGTAAAAAATCACTTTTATTTACATGATTGCATTCCTCCAACGTGTGTGTATGTGCGTACACCCCTGGAACGTTGCACTATTACAACCAATACATCCCTAAATCGATACGGTCAACTTAAGAAATATATATTCATGTAGTTTTCTGATAAGAACGAGACTTGTTACCCCCCCCCCCCCCCCCCCCCCCCCCCACAACCCGATCCATTTTCTAGAACTATAATATTATAGCGGGAAAATCTAGTAAAATGTATACAAATGTATATATTTTCGTGAAGCAAAGACATAATGAAACTTTTTTGGGCCAAAATTGAAACTCACCATCCACGATGGCCGCCAAAATGGCCGCCAGAAGTTGAAAATGACATTTTTTCACAAATATCTTCTAGATCAATTCATGCTGTTTGGAACTGGTTGAGTAATGCAACTTTATTTTGTGTTTGTATATTAACTGATAATTAGAGCAATTAAATGTGCAATTATTGGGATCCTAACCCCTTCCGATCCCTCAAAAATTCGATTTTACAGAACGCAGTACAAAATTAAAAAAAAATCACAATTGGGATTCTAGTCACATTTCAACAAGAAATGAACAGAACATTGTAATGTAAGTGAGGCATATCATTACCTATGAATATTCCAAATCTCTGGAACCATAAATCTTACCTTGGCTCAAAATGGATGCGAAAATGGCCGCCAAAATATGGAAAATGGTAAATATTGCCCCAGGGTGTCCTGCAATCGCTTACAAGTTGTGGTTGATGTACACAATTGGCTAATCTGTTTTCTATACATTGCATACTAACATGTCTGATGCACCATGGATCATTTTTACTATTGTCACCACTGACATCACCAGAAATATTGGATTTTTCTCTCACATACTTGACATAAATATCGGCAAAAAATAACTTTTCAGGGTTCGATCATTTGTTCAAGTAAAATGTAACTCTCTTTGGATTGAAAGGTGTTTATTGTTTTGGTCTATCTTAAATGTATCACACTACGGTGTTTATAGACTAAATTGCTCAAGATGGCTTCCAAAATGGCAATCAAATTTGTAAAAAGTTAAAAGTTAACATATCCCGAACATTATTCTCTGCATTATCCGAAAAAAGGTGGCAAATTGTGACTCACTTGGTTATTGTACGTGTTAGTTACAATGTAATTAACTGACAACTACGTTCTATTATGTTTGTTCCAGTTCCGTATGGGGCATGACAAATTCATTTTAAAGTTGCAGTATGGAATTTTGCGGAGAACCTCTTTTGAGATTCTGGCCATATTATTGAAAGGGAATGGGCAGAACTTTGAGACGGAACTGAGATGAACCATGATATGTGGGTATTCTGGCCCATTATGATAAAAATTTATCAACTGGGTACAGGGTGGAAGTTAAGATGGCAGCCAGGGAGTTACTCAATGATCATAGATGATGATAATAGGTATACACGGAGTTATTGTATAGTCGTGAATGATGTGTGGGTATAAAGGGAGTGCCCTGTTTGTAACGGTGGGACGGTTATTTATATATGTTGTGGATGTGGATGTGTTATGTATGGGGAGTAGATTTATTATCATGGATGTCCTGTATGAGTATTGCAAGTATGGAACTTATGAGTGGTCGTATGTGCGGATATTGGTATATCTGGAAGGGATCACCATTGGTGATGTGCATATGTATACCTGGATTGACTCCATGGTCATGTGTACGGCGAATATGTATGCATGTAGTGGCTGTATGGTCCATGGTGAGGTGAATATGTATACAATGAGTGACTGTATGATCGTGAATGTAGTGAATATAGAGTGACTATATGGTCATGTGTCGGGTGTAGGTGTATACCTGGTATTCATGCATGGTGACTCGTGGCTATATCGTCATTTGTGGTATGTACGGGTATAACCAAGTATATGGCTGTACGATCCGGTGTACTGGTACATGTACGTGTATAAAGTGGGTGACTGTGTTGTCATTTGTGTGGTGTTTATGTACATATGGAGTGACTGGGGTAATGGGTGGTTTGTACATGTGTACCTTGGGCGGCTATCGCCTTCCACAATAACTCAAGGATATGCTAATCAATAGAGAGGTCATGTCATATCGTGGAAATCGATAGCCACCAATTATCTCACAGTCATTACATATATACATAAACACCACAGACATAACAATATAGTGACCCACTGTATACATGTACACCTGGCACATGACCACGGATGACCATACAGCCACGCGTCACAATGCAGGCACACCGGGTATACTCCTAAACATGACCCATAACCATATAGTCACTCCTTGTATACCCATTCATCTCACCATTGGCCATAAGGTCATCCCCTGTATACCTATTCTCCAAACGCATGGTCAAATATACAATCAATATATACATCAACACCACAACAATGACCATAAAGTCACTCCGGTATACATATGCACATCACCAATGGCCATATAGCCACTCGCTTCATACACATACCCTCACCCATGTTACATGGTATACTCCTTCACCTGACCTATGGCCAAATAGTCACCCCGTGTGTACCTATTCAAAACATTCATACACGATCATGGTCAATCCTTGTATGCATATTCACCTCAACATTGGCCATGTCAATCCCTGTATCCCTATTTGTCACACCATAGCCGAATAGCCACTCAAGATATACTAATACACCCCAGCCATGACAAGTCAGTATAGTCACTCCATGTATGGATATGCACCTCATCCATGGCCATATAGCCACTCGCTATATGCACATATCCCTCGCCCATGACAATAAAGCAATACGTGTGTGTACTGGTAACCTACACATGACGATGAACACCAGGTACATGTATACTCATACGCCTGTCACACCATGTATAGATGTTCATTACATTTATGATCATACAGTCACTACTTGTATACCTACATGTAATCATCTCACCATTAACCATACGGTCACTACCTGTAAACCTATTCGACACGCATAGTCACATAACCACTCGATATACATATGCAGCCCACCCTAGACCACAAATTCACTCCAGGTATACATGTAAACCTCACTAATGGCCATTCAGCCCTTCCAGATATACAAAAAACCCCGCACATACGACCACTCGAACAATCCATACTTGCATATACACATCACACATGACAATTCAGCAATTCACTGTATAATCATACACGCCATCCATGATAATACAGCTAAGCCATATACACCCACCAATGATAATACATACACGAGATATATAAATATACATCCCACCCGTTACCACAAGGACACTCCCTATGTACCCACACGCTCGATAATGTCCACCCAGCTTACTCCAGGTATTCATATTCAATCATGACCGTACTAGAATAGAACATGTAGTTGCCAGTTAATTAACTAACACGTATAATAGCCAAGTGAGTCACAATTTGCTACCTTTTCGGATAATGCAGAGAATGTTCGGGATATATGTGAAAAATTAAAATTTTACATTTTGGAAGCCATCTTGAGCAATTTGGTCTATAAACACTGTAGTGCGACACATTTAAGATAGACCAAAGCAATAAACACCTTTCAATCCAAAGATAGTTATATTTTACCTGAAAAAATGGTCCAAACCCGAACACTGAGTTTTTGCCAATATTTATGTCAAGTTTTTTAGAGAAAAGTCCAATATTTTTGACGATGTCAGTGGTGAAAATAGTAACAATTAACCATGGTGCATCAGACATGTTAGTATTCAATGTACATATAGAATGCAGAATAGCCCATTTTATACATCAATACAACTTGTAAGCGATTGCAAGACACGCTGTGTAATATTTACCATTTTCCATATTTTGGCGGCCATATTGGCAGCTGTTTTGAGCCAAAGTAAGAATTTTGGTTCCAGTGATTTGGAATATTCATAGGTAATGATATGCCTCACTTACATTACAAAGTTCTGCTCATTTCTTGTTGAAATATGAATAGAATCCCAATTGTATTTTTTTGTGAAATTTTATACCGCATTCTGTACAATCGGATTTTTGAGGGATCGGAAGGGGTTAGGACCCCAATAATTACATATTTAATTGCTCCAATGATCAGTTAACATAGAAAACACAAAATAAAGTTGCATTACTCAACCAGTTCTAAACAGCATGAATTGAACTAGAAGATATTTGTGAAAAAAGTCATATTTTCAACTTCCGGCGGCCATTTTGGTGGCCATCTTGGATGGTGAGTTTCAATTTTGGCCCAAAAAAGTGTCATTATGTCTTAGCTTTACGAAAATATATACATTTGTATACATTTTACTAGATTTTCCGCTATAATTTTCATAAAACTGGCTCACTTATAGTTCTAGAAAATGGATCGGGTTGGGGGGGGGGGGGGGGTAACAAGTCTCATTCTTATCAGAAAACTACATGAATATATATTTCTTAAGTTGATCGTATCGATTTAGGGATGTATTGGTTGTAATAGTGCAACGTTCCAGGGGTGTACGCACATGCACACACGTTGGAAGAATGCAATCATGTAAATAAAAGTGATTTTTTTACGTTTTGGGGGGTGACCCGTTGACCCCCTTCTTATCTTAAAACCCCAGGAAAAATTGCTTCTTAAGTTGTGTTTTTATAATTAGTATATATCAAAGTACTTTGAGACCAAAAATTATCGATGTACGCGAAAGTATAAAAAAAAGTGAAAAATCACGTTTTGGGGTTCAGCATGGGGCCCCCTTTCTTATCTGAAAACCCCAGGAAAATCCCTTTCTTAAGTTGTGTTTTCTTTATCGGTACACTTAGGAGTATCATCAAACCAAAATTCATCGATGTACGCGGAAGTGTAAATAGAAGTGATTTTTGGCACTTTTTGGGGTTCAGCGGCCCCTAAACCCCAGGAATGCGCAACTTAAGAAATCGGTTTTTCAGAATGTTCCATTATTGGTACCAACTTTAGGGGGTCAAACCTTTTGTACGCAAAAGTGTAAATGGAACATATGCGGGCTCCCCAACTAATATACGACCAAAGCATCCGGCTTTGGTTCGTTATAATAATAATAATTATATCATGGTATAGCGGAACGGTCATCATCTAGATTCGCGAAGAAATAAAGAATATTGCCCAACAAATCCTGGCAATTAACAGTCGAAATGTCGCCATCGCCGATTATGTTTGCCGCGAATGAAGCGAAAATCCCGGACCGCCCTTGTGGTGTCTAAGGGTGATTTTATTGGCCAACACTATAAAACACCAGAAAATGTAACATATGTGACAAATAAAATGCAACATCCCTGCATAGTGTGGTCATCGGAGGGTTAGACCCAGAAGAAATTGGTAAAGAAGCGGTTTTGATGTTATTCGACGCGGGAGAATCTCGTGTATAACATATCCAAAATCCGCTAAAATCCGCTTTGGGCAAAATTCAGGATCCAAGATGGCGTCCAACATGGCTGCCGTTAGTCAAACGATACTCTGACTGAGATTAATTCGATAATAGTGAGAACAAATGTTGTCATATGTATACAAATGTATACATTTTTGCAAAGGTAAAATATTGTGCCTCCTGTTTATGGCAAAAATGGAACCCCTCGTCCCAGATGGCCGCCAAAATGGCGGCCTAAACTCGAACATTTGGCGACTTTGATTAGTCTTATTCAATTTAATTCATCATTGGAGCAATGAAAGATACCATAAATGGGGTCCCAGACTCATCTACACCCTCAAAAATTCGATTTTACAGAACGCGGTATAAAATTCCACAAAAATCGCCATTGTGATTACAGTCATATATCAACAAGAAATGGACAGAACTGTGCAATGTAAGTTGGGTATACCAATATCTATGAATACTCCAATTCAATGAAACCATAATTGGCGCTTTGTCTCAAAATGGCTGCCAAAATGGCTGTCAAAATATGGAAAATGGCGGATATTGATCACAGTGTTATTCAATCCATTATAAGTAGTGGTTGATGAATAAAATTGACTAAATAAATACGAATGTATACCTCTTTATGATGCCAGTATGCTAACTCTATGTAAAAATCAGTACCAAAAATGGCTGCCAAAATGGCCACCCTAAGTGAAAAATACTATTTTCTATCACTTCTGTTTATCACTTGTTGCTCTCTGAACTGGGAAACAATGGGTATATTCTTTCAATGATCGTGTCAACTGATCATTCCAGCAATGACATGTCTAATCGATTAGATCATAGTTTACTCTGGTCCTTCACTAATAAGTTATAACGAATGCGGTATGAAATTTAACCAAAATCGACTTTGGGGTTCTGGTCACATTTGATATTTAGGAATGAGCAGATCTTGTCTACAAAATAATTGAGTGTTTCTTTTATTTGTGAACATTCCATCTCAAATAGACCAAAAGAAACAATAAATTTTATCTAATATGGCTTCCAAAACGAAAATGGTAGACTCTGCCCAGCTTATCATATAATGGAAGTTGTGTGTGGTGGATGCAGTTGATAGTTGGCTAATATACATGTATGTGGCTCATATACATCAAAACTATTTATTTTCAATCTTTTGGTGGTTTCCCGAACGTTGACAAAATCTCGACGCATCAGTGCTATAATGTCGTAACTCCATTATGGCTGGAAATGAGTATTTTATACCATTCGAATCGTGAGAAAAAATCCAATCCGATGGGCCAAACTGTCTTTGCATTGGATGACAAATATTCGCACAAACCAGTGAAGCAAATGTCGTATCTCCAGCGATCTTTACAATTATTCGTGCTATGAGGTCGTATGTCCAACAGCAGCCAATCGGACGCTTCAGGTTGTCCACGTGACTTGTTTTGTGTTTGTGAATTCTAAAATGTGTGCCATATGGTAGTATCTCCATGTTAGTCACGTGATCATTTGGTGATTTAAATTTTGTGATTGTTCCACACATTTCTGTATGATGATGCACATGGGTGAATTTTCATAGTGTAGAATAGGCACTTTTTAGTTCATAGACACATGCGATTGCCACCATATTTAGCTTAATCTGCATTTATTAGCACAACTTCATTATAGCACGGAAACGAATCGTCGCTGGCATACGCAAAATGTCATATCTCCAAACAAGCAATTGCTTTTTAAAAGAAAACGAGGGAGTAAACAGAAACCAATATGTGGATCAATGAACAGCTAATGTCAGTTTTCATTGGGATAAATACAACAATACGTCATGCTTTGTCAATATTAGGAGAAATGTTGTTTAAAACCTTCAACCTTCATTTTCTCGGAAAGTTGAAAATATGGGTTACATTATAGCACTGATGCGACGAAATATTAACTATTCGGGCTCGGCCATCATTTTCAAGTTTCAAACTGGAACTAAATGTAGCCCATGGATTCCCCATTTCGACATGTAAGAAAAGTAGTTTTACTCTGATCTCTTCCCAGATATCAACTCTCCGGTAAATGGTGATCTCTTATGTTCTAGATGAAGAAACTATTCCCATACATTGTTTACACATCGACTCCGTAAGTATGTGGAGGTTTTCTTGGACAAGCGGGATTTTCAAACCTCGAAACCGTCCGTACAAACAATAAAAGTTAATAGGAAATGACGTTGGATGTAGGTCTAGAGTACGTCGTCCGCATGAAATAGTTTTCGTGTCATTAATTTGCAGATATTTTGTGCTCTGGTGAGCATGAATGAACGCCTTATGTGGCAGTTTGATTGTCTAACATCCGGGAAATAACATGTTCATTGTTCACATTTCTTAGACAAACATGTTGTTAATCACCATGTCCATGTGGCATTTCAATCCAATGACAACCTTGAAATACCAGTTAATCAAGCTAAATGGTTGATACCATTACGCCTACAGGTCAAATCCAGCCGTGGTGCACATTCTGTCTACATATCATTGATGAAATTCACTAAATATGTAGAAGATATCGGTGCATCTATATATTTACTAGAATGTTTATATCCACATGTATATACCCACAATCGCATGACACGGAATTGTCACATGGTGTGTGAAGGGCATACAATTTACTTGCGAATTTTCATTTTTCCTCTTGATATTGAAGAAAATAATTTTACTTTGAAACTCCCAGCTCCGATAACCAACTTGCCAACCAATTAAGTAAACCCCAGATTATTCGCTTTTCCCTCCTGTCATTTTCACTTTCGCCATCACTGGAAAACCCATTATAGCCTGATGCTTCCGGACTAGACCACCGATGCCCATATATTTGATGTTCCGAATAGTCGTTATAAGTAGAAATATTGACACTGTGTTTTCAAATAATCCAGATTCGTAGCAATTTAATTTCTTTTTAATTACTTTCCAGATAGTCCCTCGCAATAAGTGGACATCGTGTTGGATCCTGCAGTAGATACTGCTTAGTTGGAACATTACGGGGTGAACTGATTGTGGTAGTAGATTATTGGCAACATGTTTAATAGGTCTGTCATCGTTAGCTCACAACCGAATTGTTGTTTCGGCTTTCCTCTGAGCTGACTTAAATTTCGACAATTTTCGGTGGCCATTTTGATAGCCATCTTAGCATTTTGAATCGTGATTGGCTACTCATACCCAAAAAAAACATTGATTTCAATCAATGATGTGTATTGGTGCCGAATTGCCGTTTTGTCGAGTGGGTTTTCGTGAATAACTACATATTTGCCATTTTCATTATTATTGGCGACCATGTTGGACGCCATCTTGAATTCTGTATTTTCCCCAAAGCGGATTTTAGCGGATTTTGGATATGTTATACACGAGATTCTCCCGCGTCGAATGACAACAAAACCGCTTCTTTGTCAATTCCTTCTGGGTCTAACCCTCTGACGACCATTCTAAATATCTGCCATTTTCCATATTTTGACCGTCATTTTGGCAGCCATTTTAAGACAAAGCGCCAATTTGGGTTTCATTGAATTGGAGTATTTATAGATAATGGTATGCCCAACTTACATTGTACAGTTCTGTCCATTTCTTGTTGATATATGACTGGAATCCCAATTTTATACCGCGTTCTGTAAAATCAAATTTTTGAGGGTGTAGATGAGTCTGGGAATATGACTAATCAATGTCGCCAGTCTGAACCATTATCAAACAACAGGAATTGATCTTTAAGATATTAGGCAAAAACTTCAAATGTTCGAGTTTAGGCCGCCATTGTGGCAGCCATCTGGGGCGTGGGGTTCCATTTTTTCTATAGATATGTGGAATAATACTTTACCTTCGCAAAAATGTTTACATTTGTATAAATATGGCAAAATTTGTTCTCATTATGTCGAATTAATCTCAGTCAGAATCTCTTTTGACTAAAGGCGGCCATGTTGGACGCCATCTTGGATCCTGGATTTTGCCCAAAGCGTATTTTAGCGGATTTTGGATATGTTGTAGCAGAGATTCTCCCGCGTTGAATGACACCGAGATCGCTTCTTTACCAATTTCTTCTGGGTCAACCCCTTTTTTTGCGTACCACGACCACACTTAGTATTGGACATTGGTGTGCAAAACATTGAGCCCTAACATATCTGTGTAATGTACAATGGAGAGGCATCAGTTTATAGACATCAATAACAATAGTGAATAGTCGGGGGAAATATATATGTTGAGGTAATTCCTGTCATATACTGGTAGTACAATGTAATTTTTATTTAAGTTCAAATTAGTTTCATGCATGATAGCTCCCTCTACATTTATGGTTATTACTAGACAGGGGAATGTGTATTATTATCGATGTTTACGATGTGCACACACAAAATTAAAATAAATCTCTCACCGATTTGAAAAACAAACAAATTTAAATAAATCCCTCACTGATTTGAAGAAAAAAATTGCCTGAGAACCATGCAAAACCCTTTTTTGGCCGATTTATCAGAATATATTTATATCATTCCCATTATTTATTCAACTTCAACTGAATCCACGGAGTGACTACTATTAAAGAATTAAATGTGCAATGGGGAATGTTTTATTTATTTCCTCGCAGACAGTCACTATTTCAGATGGTAGACTGAGAGAAAGAACCTCTCAATCCACCACGCGTCCCACAAATTAGACTAATTAACAGATTCCTTCTCATACACTGCAAAGTCCAATTGTGACCCGCCATATCAAATCCAGTCGGAAGTCGGGATTTTTTAACCCTGTGCCAATGCATTCTCTTATATATGCAAGTCGACCATAGGTCGACTCGCATATATAAGAGAATGCATTGGCCTAACAATTTTTTACAATTTTAATAATTTTTTCTTGAATTCTTTAACAATTTTATAATTTCACCCATACAGAGCCCCAGACAAACATGAGCAGACGACACTCTTCTATGTGCTTCTATATATGTGTAGGGCTCCCTGCAGGGTAATGGATGTTTTTTTATTTTATGTCCTAAAAATTGTAAGAAACATTTATTTAAAAAACATGATAAAAAATTGTTAAGCCAATGCATTCTCTTATATATGGGAGGCGACCTATGGTCGTCTCGCATATATAAGAGAATGCATTGGCACACGGTAAAAAAAATCCCGACTTCCGACTGGATTTGATATGGCGGGTCACAATTGTGGGTAGGGTAGGTCATCGATCTATAATATAAGTCGATGGGTAGGTATGAAAACTCGAACGAGAAATATTTGTTTCTTTGGTCTAATGTGGAGTTATCTGCATGTGATCAAGTAGAGTCTGTAACTCCTTAATAATCGTCGGTCTGTAGAGCTCATCCATATGTAGGAAATGTCCGCCTTCTTCAAAAACCAGTCGACGGGGGTATCCTTCTGCCTTTACTGAAATAGGAAAATCATATCAAACGGACAATTGGTCATTTGACTGGACATTTGAACCTTGTAAATTATGTCTATTTAATGTGCAGGACGGATGGCCCGGGATGGGTTGATAAATACAAAAATATCATGTCTATTTAATGTGCAGGACGGATAAGATGGGTTGATAAATACAAAAATATTAATCTATATATATAGGCTTTAAACGCTCTGAAACATCATGACAAAGTTTCCAGTATTATTTTTATTTTTTCGCACAGCAGCGAGTCAAATGCTCTTTATATATATATGCTACCTTACTTGTATTTAAATTTGCATATTGTTCGCTATGTTGCGCAAAATCAGAACTGACAAAAAGTTTTATAAAACCTGATTTGAGCAATTCTCCGCTGCCAGCATATATATAGCTATCCTCCCTTCAGACTATCTCACCACATGTGTATATATCATCCGCTACCGTCATCTCCACTCCCTTCAGACTATCTCATCACAGGTTTATATACTATCCGCTACCAGCATATCTCGCCTCCAGACGTTCTCACCAGAGGTTTATATATTATTCGCTACCAGCATCTCTCATCCCTTCAGACTATCTCACCACATGTGTATATATTATCCGCTACCAGCATCTCCACTCCCTTCAGACTATCTCACCACATGTGTATATATCATCCGCTACCAGCATCTCCACTCCCTTCAGACTATCTAATCACATGTGTATATATCATCCGCTACCAGCATCTCCACTCCCTTCAGACTATCTCACCACATGTGTATATATCATCCGCTACCAACATCTCCACTCCCTTCAGACTATCTAATCACAGGTTTATATACTATCCGCTACCAGCATATCTCGCCTCCAGACGTTCTCACCATAGGTTTTTATATCATCCGCTACCAGCATCTCCACTCCCTTCAGACTATCTCATCCACAGGTTTATATAGTATCCGCTACCAGCATGCCTCTCATCCCTTCAGACTATCTCACCACATGTGTATATATCATCCGCTACCAGCATCTCCACTCACTTCATACTATCTCATCACAGTTTTATATACTATCCGCTACCAGAATATCTCACCTCCAGACGTTCTCACCACATGTTTTTATATCATCCGCTACCAGCATCTCCCCTCCCTTCAGACTTTCTCACCACATGTGTATATACCATCCGCTACCAGCATCTCCACTCCCTTCAGACTATCTCATCACAGGTTTAATATAATATCCGCTACCAGCATATCTCACCTCCAGACTTTCTCACCACATGTGTATATATCATCCGCTACCGGCATATCCACTCCCTTCGGACTATCTCATCACAGGTTTAATATAATATCCGCTACCAGCATATCTCACATCCAGACTTTCTCACCGCATGTGTATATATCATCCGCTACCAGCATCTCCCCTCCATTCAGACTATCTCATCACAGGTTTAATATAATATCCGCTACCAGCATATCTCACCTCCAGACTTTCTCACCACAGGTTTATATATCATCCGCAACCAGCATCTCCCCTCCAGACTTTCTCACCTCAAGTTTATATATCATCCGTTACTAGAATACCCCATCCCTTCAGATTATCTGTTAATACTTTATATATCACCCGCTACCAGCATCTACCCTACCTTCAGACTAACTCACCACATGGCTATATATCATCCGCTACCAGCATCTCCCCTCCCTTCAGACTATCTCACCTCAGGTTTATATACCACCCGCTACCAGCATATCTCCCCCTTCAGATTATCTCACCACATGGTTATATATCATACCTGATTGGATCAATTCTCCGCTACCAGCATATATCCCATCTCTTGTGGCATCAACACCAAGCAGCTTGACGAATTCCTCTACTATATCACTATCGTGTACCATGTACGAGTCCTTAGACCCTTGAAACAAAATGATGGGTTTCCCACTCGCCCCTAACTGCTCGCACCCAGATGTTATCTAAATTGAATACATTAAAATAGAGATTAATTGAACAGTTTATCCAAAACATTACATGGATCAATAAATAATTAGAGTCATGGAAATACGTATATGCTTATCAAATGTGAATTTAATCCTACCATGACTGGAGCTTCCTGAAATTTTGCGAAAACCATGTGTCAATGCATTCTATTATATATGCGAGTCTCTCGATCATATAGGGAGCCTCCCATATATAAGAGAATACATTGGCCAAACAAAATTTACCTTGACATGGCAAGTTAGCTCCTGTCATGAAAGGGTTAAACCTGAACATTACCTCCGTTTACAGATAACTTTCTTTTCACTAGAAACTAGTAATCACAATTCACCAATCGAAACACTGTCATATGTACTCAATAGTCCACCAACGGGCTGCGAACTCATCTCAATGTAGTAATCACCATTCACCAATTCCACCAAGCCACTGGCATGTGTACTCAATAGTCCACCGACGGGTTGCGAACTCATCTCAATGTGCTGACAGTGAAGACAAGTCTGACACGCTAACCACACGTAGTATTGTGATTCATTAATCTGTATGTTTTTGGTTCCATAGTTATGGCTACCGATTCAAGTGTCCTCTGAATTGCTCCGTATCTTCACTATTGATACACCCGAGACAACGATTCAATTCGAGATTTGATTCGAAATGAAAACACCCCGATTCGCAGATCTCTATGATTCGAGAAATAACTAGTTTAAGTCATCTACTCAACACAATACGAGATTGAATCATTATTGTAATACCTGTTGGGACATGAAAGCTGTTGGGATAACTAGTGCATTTGTGTGATATTACCAAACAGACTGAAGGCACGTAATCAAACAAATGATACCAAGAATTAAAGACATGTTATGTACTTGTTCGGGTGTGTAAAACTGATAAGTTAGTATTCAGGCACTATGCCAACTGGAGGAATGTAACATTCTACTAACAGCACCGAAAATCTGAAGCTAAACGACCCTACCACTCCATAGAAAACATCGTCTGAACTACGCTCAATTGTAAAGATTTACTACTCGATTCGGTACGCATCTATCTGCGATAAACTGACGAAAACGATTTCCCCATCGAGAGTCACTGCAATTAATTAATATATAAGAATGACGGTGTGTGTTGTCAATTTGGATATAAATTTGTAAAAATTACTACTTTGAACAAGATTATTCTCTATTTCTATTCGATCACCCTGCTGGAGTGTTTCACATCACTTTAATGCCTATATCGCCTTAGACCATGTCTTCTCGGTTCAGTACAACAACCTGTGACTTCGGTTGGGTTGGTGCTGTCTTTGGACCGGGTCCCGTCCCGTTACTCTTCTATAACAGACTTACATTGATGTACTACATTTACACGTGGAACCCGGAAATTCACGTGAACACCTGAATGTGATTAATCTCTCTTCAAAATTATATATGATTTACGTGATAGAAGATGGTAGAGTGATGATAAAATCATTTGATATATTGTTTTAATACATACTTTTTCTGATAGTGCGACGAATCAAAATTCTCTGGAAAACAAGGCTTTGTTTACTTATAATTCTCGTTGCTTTGACGTTCAATGGACCTCCGATATACACATGTTTGATATCATCATGCTTGGGGAATGGCCGCCCTCTATGTTCATATATGCAAAGCATCCATTTTACCTAATCCAAAGACATAGAAGCATTATATAAGTTAGATAACTCCTGCCAAATATTCTGGGCGTAAAGTGTGTTATAGAAGAGTAACGGACTCGTTCCAAAACAGCATCAACCCAACCGATATCCCAATCTGTTACAGCATCATCCCAACCGATATCCCAAGATGTTGTGGACCGAGAAGACTTGGTCTAATATCATAATTCATATTCACTCACATAGAGCTACCCTCAAACTGATATGGGTGAATCACACTTGAACGTAAATTACGCTTAAGCGTAATGCAGGTGCATTACCCTAAAGCGTAAGTGAGCTACATTTAAGCATAAATGAATTACGCTCAAGCATAAATAGCTAATAAATGTTAAAACAGCCACCCATATAGAATTGCCTCAGCCATGTCAATAACCATTGATAATGTATCTCACCATGTCAAATTGGGCATTGGCAGTAATGGCCACCATGGTAATAAATTCATAATGTATCTCACCATGTCGATGTGCGTTGGCAGTAATGGTCACCATGGTGATAAATTCATAATGTATCTCACCATATCAAGTTGAGCGTTTGCAGTAATGGTCACCATGGTAATTAATTCATAATGTATATCACCATGTCAAATTGGGCGTTTGCAGTAATGGTAACCATGGCAATCATTGCATGTGATGTATCACCATGGTAATCAATTCATAATGTATCTCACCATGTATCACACCATGCAAATGATGTATCACCATGGTGATCAATTCGTAATGTATCTCACCATATCAAGTTGGGCGTTCGCAGTAATGGTCACCATGGTAATTAATTCATAATGTATCTCACCATGTCAAACTGGGCCTTGGCAGTAATGGTCACCATGGCAATCAATGCATATGATGTATCACCATGGTAATTAATTCATAATGTATCTCACCATGTCAAATTGGGCGTTGGCAGTAATGGTCACCATGGCAATCAATGCATATGATGTATCACCATGGTAATCAATTCAAAATGTATCTCACCATGTCAAATTGGGCGTTGGCAGTAATGGTCACCATGGTAATAAATTCATAATGTATCTCACCATATCAAATTGGGCGTTGGCAGAAAAGGTCACGATGGTAATCAATTCATTGACGGAAGAGCCTAATTGTCCTTTATATCGGGGCATCTGGATGTATTTTAACATGGCCCACTCAGTTAACAATCTATATCGTCTCCATGATGCATACCACAGCTGGGTTAACCAATATGGTCGTATTGCCCTAAAATATATATAGAAACAAGTCATGAAAAACATATGTACGTCAGCTGGGCAAACCAATGTGGTTGTAATATACTAAAATATATAGATTCAAGTCATGACAAAAAACATGTACGTCAGCTGGGCAAACAAATAAAATATCCTAAAATATATATATTCAACCATAGTCATGGAAACATTTTGTATGAAAAATACACATTTATTCTAAGGTTATTCAAAATTCTAATTCAAATTCTTTATTGGAAATTGATACCATCGTGAAATTAACATAATCCAAAACATAGATGAACTAATATAAAGATATATAAAATTGATAAATTAATGATATTGAATTACATACGACAGGACTATATGGGCTACCGGTATATTGTTTTATTTGTTTGGGCAACTCACCCCATACCAACATGATGTTGATATTTATAGAATTTAATTACTGTTTTTCATTGTAGTATTCTCAATATGGGCATATATGGTCATTCATTGATTTAATATATATATTAGGGCATGTTCGAATTGCAAATATTGAGGGTGTCTTTGATAAAATTACATATTTGCTTTGTGACAGAAAAGGTTTGAGGCTTCAGTAGTTTTCAATATTTTCATTTATTTGGAATACATGTGGATATATATTTTTTCTTCTCAACTCTTTATACACATGTAGGGCAATATAGGGGTGGCCAAATTTGGACAACTCTAAAATCAAGTGGCTTTTGTAATATATTTGACTGTATAGCATCATTTTTGGGCAATTGATCGATTCCAATAACTGAAACGGCTTTTCAAAACATGTTGTTGTTGGAATCTGATGATATGGGGACCGTGAAATCGGATTGAGTACCTTTAAAATATTTACCCAAGTTTTATTTGAAGTGTACAATTGGTTTTAACGTAGCCCACTTGCTGGCACATGCTAATGCACTGCAATGGGTAGCTTAGTCCCATTGGGACAGTCCCACCTCTTTTTGGTGATCGCCAGATGGTGAATAATAATATGTAGACCTGACAGTGTGTCTGTCAAGTTAGGGGAGGGCTTTTTAACCCTTTCTTTACTAAATACTAATTGACAAGTAATTATCCCTTAGTAAATGTTCGGATAATATAAATTAAATTCAACAAACATTTGTTTGACTTCTAATCTGAACATTTCCCACCAATTAATAGAAATCCATCTGCACTTTCAAGTTCCCTTCATCTGTTTGTTGTCGGCTTACACTTCTTGTTCACCCCTTCAGATGAATAATGGACTATTCCAATGTATAATTTGATAACTGCCGGGAGAATCCATTCAGTAAAGACAGGGTTATTCTTAGGTTTCGCTGTACCTCACTGGTTTGTGTGGTACTGGTGAGATGAATGCTAAGGAACCAATGCAATCCTTATCCAATCTATTGAGGAAGATTGACGCCCATACACTTGAGCTGTGGCACACAGCCATATGGATTCTGAAAATAAACAAGAGTACCAATTGGATAACAAGAAAACCAATGTCCGAAATGGTAACGCGCTCAAGATCATATAATATATATATTGGTTTTGCGAATGACCAACTCAGAATTCCGTTAAAATAACAACAAGAACCAGCACCTAATTAACGAACCGGTGGCGGTCTCACCGTCTCCGTCCACAACCCCCAGTGGGCTGCAGAACGAAACATGTCTATAAAAGTTGAAATATATAAGACTTACAAATGATCTTTTTCATTTCTTTTATTTGTAATTGACTAGCTTATCACAAACCAAAAATCAAGAATCTCTACATTAGTATACACGCGGAGCGCGCGTAACGAATGTCAATGGCACTGTAGCTCAACTAGGGAGGCGTTAATTTTAAGGTGAGCAGTCAATAGAATGATAAAGAAGAAGGAAAGTAAAATAGTTTCAGTAAAGATCTTGTATTGTGTAGATGAAATTATTTTCATTTCAAACATTTCATCAATAAATATGGTCTGCGGGTTGTGCTGATGTTTTCACATGTAAAATCCAAGATGGCTGCTGGGGGCCATGCTTTTTAACGAATTTCGGAAGAATTGGATAGCTCCCATCTAGAGGTCACCCCGAAGAATCATATGAAGTTTGGTCGGATGTAGGGTGTGCCGAAGGATTTAGTGATACCCTCAATTGGTCATTCTGAAATCAAGTACATGTAGGTGAAAATGGCGGGAAGTTCTCAGAAACTTAAGGATAAATGTGTCAGTTTATAAATCATATGTGTTTTAAATGGATACTGTACCCAAATATTGCTGTTGGTTTCTTTAGTCTCTGAGTTGCAGAATAAGGTAACCAGATTTTCATAAGTCTGTTGAGTACGAAGTAATGTTACGGATGGCAGATTAGCCGGCATGTCGAGTAATTTTTGGACAGTTTTCAAGCAAATGTATCAAATAAATGTTATATTATATACATACTAGTCCCATATACTCATTAAGTTATTGTATAGTGACTAGTCAGTGGGTGGCTTGAGTTTACGCCCCGTATTAACATATTTTTTTACACGACCATGTGTGCCACGCTTTGCCCAATCCACTATCCGTGAATTATTTTGATTACGTCTTGTACACGGAAATTCGTAATTTAATGTAAATATATATCAAATTAATATGATTACGTCAGTACGTATGGACAACCAAAAAACACGTACGTCCATCTATAAAATGAAAAATGTATGTTTCATAGGAGTGCCTGTATTTCTGGCCAACTTGGGATATATACGATCACGCCAGTACGTATGGACCGTAGGACGGCGACATGTCACTCTGTGTCCAAAGGTTCGCTAATCCCAAGGTTCATTATACCGAAGTTTCGACATTCCCAAGGTTCTCTATATTTAGGAGATAAACGTACCCTGTTTCGTTGTACATTCTGGGATTCGAGCATGAAAACAGTTTGTGAACGAGCCGGCTTGCCGGCGAGTTCACAAACTGTTTTCATGCTCGAATCCCAGAATGTACAACGAAACAGGGTACGTTTATCTCCATTGTAATTCAATCTAGCAAGGAATTTGCAAAAAAACTGTATAAAAAGTATCATTTAGTCATTTTCATGACACGAATCGAGACTTTCATTTCGCCGTTGACACCGTGCACAAATCATTGGGTTTGTTCATTGCGTTACTCGGAACACTGCTCCGTAACCATTTCCTGTGGGCGGGTTGGCTCGTTTCGCTACTCCGTTCTGCGCCGTTGAAATTTGACCGTGCCACATTCAGATTTGATGCACGCTGAAGCGGCAGATGAACGGTATCTATAGACAACAATGCGCGGGTGTGCTCGTTTCGCTACTCGTTCTGCGCCGATGCAATTTGACCGTGCTACATTCAGATTTGATGCACGCTGAAGCGGCCGATGTCGGTGAATCGAAAACTAAAGTTAGCCGCTCTCGGCCAATCAGAATGCTTGTTTTTAGTGACAAATACTCAATTGAATTACAATCCTCGACATTCAGAAGGTTTTTATAACTTTTATTTTGAAGTTTCATTCTATATTCTAAAGTTTTGAGAGGTTTCTTTATCATAAGACTCTTTTTCTGAAGGAAATAACTTAAAGGTACTCAATCCGATAAGACGCTGCTAAATTACTCCTTCCTTGGTTTCGGTGGGGAAAAAAATATTTGATTATATAGTGTCGAGGAACCCACCCATCAAAGCTCAGAGTAATTAGATATTGATCTTTGCAGTTTGCTATTTTTATTGTTTCTGGGCCTGATCGTGCCAGAAGGACGAGGTCAAATGGGCGGTCTTCCAGATAAAGATGGATAACGGTAAAATCGTGGTAATAATAACTACTTGGTATTAGAGTTGTCCATCTTTTCTGGTTAAATACGCCCAGAATAGCAAATCTTCAGAATAGCGAACCTTCGATGTCTGAATAAGAACCTTTGGAATAGCGAATATGGAACCTTCGAAATAATGAACGCGATCCTGTATGAAGAGCCCATGACACATCCATCAATAAATGTATACATGTGTCATGGGACTGTTTATATATACATATATAAGACTGGAGTAAAGTTGAGACCAACATGTCTTTGTTAATTTTGGTGCCCAGATTTCAACGAAATTTGGTGTGGTGACTCAGGGTGCCCTGGCAGAGTGTATAATGGCGTTAGTTTTTCTAAATTTTGATTTAAACAAATTTAAATGAATAAAAAAAATATGAACATATGTGAATATTCAGGTACAAATAAACCTATTTGCACGAGAATATGTTGCAGCACCAGATATAGAGGAATGTGGGCCACAGTTAGACATGGGTCAGAGTGAGATATTGCCTCTAACATTTCTCTAATTTCCAGACCAATATCCATGGCGCCAGTCAAGCGATATTAGCCATATAGCACATTTTACTATATTTCTTCAAAATGCAATCATCAGGTGAAGGTTGAATCTGGCCAAGCGACCAATTTTCAAGGCAAAATTATTTTAATTAAATTTTTGCAATTTTAAAGGTACTCAATCCAAATTAACCCTCGCAGATTATTATTTCCTTGACTTCGGAGGTGAAAAATATTTGATTCAAGTCGAGGAACCCACAACATCAAAGCTCATAGTGATCAGATACCGATTTTTAAAATCTATCATTTAAATTTTTTTAGTGGCCCAGCAAACAGCAGACGAGAATACTTTTTCTGACCAAATTGCAGATGAAGATGGATAATTCTAAAATCAACTGTTTTTTTGTGTGTGTGTGTCAGATGTTTGACAAATCAGCAATATTCGTTGAGCAAAAAGTTGATAAATTACAAGTTTTTGTCAATTTTATTCTATAATTGACTGCAGTTTTTTTTGGAGCAATTAATCGATTCTGTCAACTGAAGCGGCATTTCAAAAAATCTTCTTGTTGTTGGAATATGATGATATGGGGACTATTGATTCGGATTGAGGACCTTTAAGGGAAAAATATCTTTATTGGATAAATTTACATATAATACTGAATACATTTTTTATGAAAACGGGTTACTTGGATGGGGCACAATGACTCAATGAGACATAATTTATGGCCTGTGGTAGGATCCAACTTCAGTAGATGATAGGCACTTCAAAAATGAATGAGATAATTTGCCAAATGACTATTGTTTTGTGGCTGGAGTGGATAAATATTTTAGATCAAACAAACTGATGTCATTTAGGAGATAAACATACCCTGTTGAGTTGTACATTCTGGGCCCGGATTCGAGCATGAAAACAGTTTGTGAACGAGCCGGCTTGCCGGCGAGTTCACAAACTGTTTTCATGCTCGAATCCCAGAATGTACAACGAAACAGGGTACGTTTATCTCCATTGTAATTCAATCTAGCAAGGAATTTGCAAAAAAAACTGTATAAAAAGTATCATTTAGTCATTTTCATGACACGAATCGAGACTTTCATTTCGCCGTTGTCACCGTGCACAAATCATTGGGTGTGTCCATTGCGTTACTCGGAACACTGCTCCGTAACCATTTCCTGTGGGGCGGGTTGGCTCGTTTCGCTACTCCGTTCTGCGCCGATCAAATTGTACCGTACCACATTCAGATTTGATGCACGCTGAAGCGGCCGATGAACGGTATCTATAGACAACAACGCGCGGGTGTGCTCGTTTCGCTACTCGTTCTGCGCCGATTACATTTGACCGTGCTACATTCAGATTTGATGCACGCTGAAGCGGCCGATGTCGGTGAATCGAAAACGAAAGTTAGCCGCTCTCAGCCAATCAGAATGCTTGATTTTAGTGACAAATACTCAATTGAATTACAATGTGCAATAGTGATATGTTTGGTGCATTTCCTATATGGTTACTACTTAGGGGTGACCCCTTCTGTGAAGTAGATGATAAGAAACAAGTATTAAGGGTGGTCCCAGCTCGAGATTGCATGCTTGTTCGTGACTTTTGTGAGCTTTTATCGTACTCTCAGATGTCTAATCATTGTGATGGTCAACAATAGTGATAGCGGAGACCTAGACTGAAATTAACAATATTGATGGAAATTTAATTCTATTTAATTCTATTTCAATTTAATTCTATATATGTCTCTTTGCCAAAAAACTTAATGATCGTTGAGAATTTTATCTAAAATTACTAATCATGCGACACATGCTGACACTATTGGTTAATAAGCATCTGATAGTAATAGTATATGAACATTTTAATAATTGCCCGGGAGGAATGGCATTATTCTTGACCGGCATAGATACATAAATGTTCATGGCATGGTCTGAGAAAATGCTACTAGATTAAACATTTATATGATTGCCTCATTACTACATTAGTCATGTACATGTATAACTAGAAGGTCGTGACAGTTCAACTAAGTTGGCCTGGAATTATTATGTTTAGCATACATATTATTCCAATCCCAATGTGTCAAGTCGACAATAGCAAGTACGCAGGGCTATATTTAATAATTTTTCCACAAATAGCCACTAGTTAATATATATATGCTAGCCATGCTGATCAAGCTCCCGCTTTATGCTTAAGGTTTAAATCGAGAACACAGTGTTAAAATCATGAATTATTTAATATGTGAGAATGCTAAAACTAATCACCGTGCAATATAATTATTAAATTTAACTTGATGTGTCCATCACAGGAAACAGAATTCATACACACAGATGGAAAGTTGGCCCGGAAGCATATCCTCTCATCAGTCACTGCATGAACTATGCAGTGTGCCGAGACCAAGTGGGATTGGGAGATGTTCTTCTTTTCCTTCACTCAACAAGAAGATAAATGACTCACTTTGTTAGTCACCAATTCACTGGGCTTCACATGTTTGTTACATCTGTGTGTCGAGTCTGTCGACTGTAGATGGGTAGAATTGTATTTTGACCTGAGTCACATTCACAGTGAGTGGGTGAGGCTGAAGTCGTTGATAACTAAATTTAGTAATCTGTAATCACTAAATTGACTAATACAATCCTAATATTATTAGATTAGTAAGCCACATGAACGCTTTCACCGATTACTGCGTCCACAAGTTCCAGCTACGCGCTACGTTCAACGGTTCATGACTGAACTATACTGTGTATAGTATTAGTAAATCAGTCAGCTCTAAAATGTCCATTTTCTGATTTCCTTGACCCAAGTTGAGGTTTGACATGACAGTGTTAGATATTAACAATTAAATTTACTATTTAGAGAAGTAGTTAGTAGATTGAACGATTTGCCGCTTGCAGTTGAAACTCTAAGTCTAACCACTAAACGGTGTAAACCAGTCCAGGTGAAAACAGACTTAAAATTGAACAATAACAGAACAAGTCAAATCGCCGCGGTGGGCAGTCTGCACAGACCAGTCCACATTCCATTCCAGTGACCTTCATTTTCATATTTTTTTCAGTCACAGATTCGTCATTGAGTTTCTTTCCGACTCACTAATTTTCACTTTGAACACAGTTCACTTCAACTTCAAAACAACTTAACAAGTTGTTATTGTTGACATGTTGTTGTTATTCTTCTTCATCTTTTGACTGCTTTGACTCTAAAGTCATTCCAGTAATTGGCTCGTATTGCTATCTTCGCTTGTGCTTTCTCGTTTGTTCTCAACGCTTACGTGCTGTGATACCGTTGTACATTTAAAATACGAGCGATAACAATAACAAGCAATTCCATTTCAAATTTCGCAAACAAGAGAGCGCCACCATTTTGTAACGAAATTACGTCATCATTTCCAACGTTGCTATGGCCTGCCAGGGGACGTAATATTCTAACTGTAACGGTACGGAATCTGGCGAGGTTTGCCGAATGCTATGCGCCCGGGTCAGCTAAATCCACATTAAGCATTTAATTTTGAACAAGGTTGATTTTGTTTTTCAAATTTAATAGTGTTGCTATAGGGAGGCTGATCGAAGAAGAAAAATAAATTCGTTTTATTTTAATTTGACAATTCTATTCCAACATGGCGGCCACCATAGTAGTCTCGTACCTGGCTCAGACACTCCGCTCACTGTTCCGTCCAACTCCACGAACGTTACGCCTTAGCGTAGTGGAGGCTGAGCGCTAGGAACGAGTCCACCACCATAGGGCCCCATATAGGTTTGAATCGCCCGGATGTAAAAACAATTTTTTCATGTTGATAGGGTATAGAAATTACTAACGTCACAACTATACTTGCGTCGCTTATGTTACTGTAAAACAACCCTTTGGGTTGTGATTAACTTTTATTTTAAGATGACCTATTAACCTGACCGTTTACAGAATACATCTTCGGCTCAAGTTAAATAGTTTTCTATATATTATCGACATTAGATCGTTGTTATCACTGGGAATTTATTGAAAATGGCGTACAGTACCCATTTAATGTGTAACAATCAACTGTTGGCCTCTATTTGCTACTTATTTTCCAGAACTATCTTAAACACTGATACGTACCAGCACTCTTAATCCTTTCATGACGATGGTGCAGCATTATACTCTTATACATGTCAGTCTCACATAGGGAGCCAGCGCATTCTCTTCGGCAATCCGCAATGGCAATCCTTTGCCATGTCATGGCCAAATTTGCTTCAGCAAATGGCTTCGTCTTTGCTGATGACCGCAGTCCGCAGCCAATTATGTGGGCTGTGCCATGGATCTAAATACCGCCTATACTGGCAGTGACCCAGCCCATGAAATTATAGGATTAATGTCCCACAGCAAATTTAATGCTGTCGCATGTTCGATTCCAAATGTTGCCATGGAATTTCCCATAGAGATAGTGTAGGAATATGATGATACCGGGACCATCGAATCAGATTTTGTAGCTTTAATGATGATGATTAACCACACCTGTTAACTCATAAAATCTTCAATAATAATTTTCAGGATGTTGGTTTGGGAGATATCATTATTTTAATTTTATTTTTGTCATTGAAAATAATGGTTCACAACAAATGATTCATTTACAAATATAATCAAACCGAGTCTAACACTTTAATTAAAATAAACCTTTTAATGCCAAGAACATCTAGAAAGTCTCTCAGAAATATGGCTCTACATTCGCTGCTGTGGTCGAAAATATCCACATCCGAGACAGGATCTGACACTGTTGACCCATGAGCTGAAATAAAATAAGATGATTCAAAAAGTTATCAAAGAAATAGTATCAAAGGTTCAATTGGGGTCATGTCTGGGGTGTCATAATCATGCAGGGATGTCACATGTCTGGAGTGTCATAACTATGCAGGGATGTCAAACATTTCAATTTGTAGAAATGTTATGCTTGAAACAATGTTCAGCAGTTGGAAACTTAAAGTGATGTGAACCCCCCCCCCCCCCGGCGTTGAGGTCTTCAAATGGAATAACAAATAATCATGCCAAAATAAGTTATTTTCATAAATTTGATATATCCAAATACATGTAGTCAGAATACAGCGTCAGTGTTATAAACGAATTACACACAGTGACTATTATTGGCGCAATTATTGCTGTAATGGTTATGCGGCCAATAATGCGTCCCAGATATAGACAGAACACAACGCGCATCTTAATCGAGACTCTTTTATCGAATGAGTTGAGGATGGCGCAAGGCTATATTTCGATAAAAGATTCGAGATTATGATGCAAGTTGTGTTCTGTATTTATTCTACACCGTTCAGTCAGATAAGTTCAATCCATGAATAGCACCTTCATTGCTACTATAACTACCTATATTGTGATTTAAGTCTGACAAATAACCAGTAATTATGGGGGGATCACCGGAAGCGGATGATCGACGTAATGTACGTCATCTTTCTTGGCGACAACGTCAACTAGAATAGTTCCGGCTTGTATTCCACTAGAGGTATACACTAATATGTATTCAATGGCTGGGATTCCGTTGAATACATGTGACTCACGTCAATGGGTGTGGAATAAAAAGTAGTAAATATTTACAATTTTATATTTGTTCTCAGTTCAACCATTGTGTTCTCTGAAATGGTAGTCAAGTTGGTTGGAATTTTCGACAATATTAGTTCATTCTACATTATGCCAATGAGATAGTGTTTGCTAACTAACTGATGGGCTTCAGTCAATGAATTAAGTCCACATTATGTCTTTAACGGGATACTGTACCCAAATGTTGTTGTTGGTTTCTTTAATCTCTGAGTTGCAGAATAGGGTAATCAGATTTCCATTATTTGAAAGTATGTTGAGTACGAAGTAATGTTACGGATGGCAGATTAGCCGGAATGTCGAGTAATTTTTGAATAGTTTTCAAGCAAATGTATCAAATAAAAGTTATATGATATGCATACTAGTCCCATATACTCATTAAGTTATTGTATAGTCACTAGTCAGTGGGTGGCATGAGATTACGCCCCGTATCAACATACTTTTGTACACGATCATGTGTGCCATGCTTTGCCCAATCCACTATCCCTGAATTATTTGATTACGTCTTGTATACGGAAATTCGTAATTTAATTTACGGCTCCAGCCATAAATTAAATTTATATAAAATTATTAACTTTGATTTTAAGATAGCCTATTAACCTGACCGTTTACATAATACATCTTCAACTCAAATTACTTAGTTTTCTAAATATTATCGATATTAGATCGTTATCACCAGGAATTTATTGAAAATGGCGTACAGTGCCCCTTTAAGACTGATGATAGGTTGACATTATATGACATTGTTCCCAAGTTTAATTTCCCCATCAAATAGTTAAGCCAAAATACAACGAATACGTGTTTCTGGTAACGTGTCCAAATTTAATTGGAGCAGTGAGCAAGATTTTCAATTTCTTTATATTCTTCATTTTATCTCAAAATACCTAACTAACTGCATGGAATAATGAACCGCGTGAACTCAGAAATACCTTACTAACTGCATGGAATAATGAACCGCGTGAACTCAGAAATACCTTATTAACTCCATGGAATAATGAACCTCGTGAACTCATAAATACCTTAATAACTGCATGGAATAATGAACCTCGTGAACTCAGAAATACCTTGCTAACTGCATGGAATAATGAACCCTGTGAACTCAGAAATACCTTACTGACTGCATGGAATAATGAACCCCGTGAACTCATAAATACCGAGACCGTCACCTTGACAATTTTTTCCAGGCCACAAATAAGTACAAATCTCGAGAAGTAACATTTCAAAAATCAATATCTGGTCACTCTGAGCTTTGATGGCTGGATCGACTTTTTAAATTTGTTATTTCTCGAGATATGTACTTATGTTCTTCCTCCAGTAAGAAACCGTGTCGTTGATTGGTCAGAGAGCCGCGCAACATATCCTATGTTTACGTCTCGAGCCGTCAACATAAGCGAAACCAAGACAACGGTTTCAACGTCTCTCGCTGACCTGCTTTTTTCATGACGCCATTTACGTTGATCAACTTTATGGCGAGAGCGGAGATTTTGACATTTTCTGCTGATCATTCTTCGGAATAAATGTCAACTTTCTGAGAATGACCAGGACTGTCGGCAGAACAAATACGTTATTGTGGTGGATTGACGGTAACATGGTGTGACATTGACGGCTTGGAGCGTATGGTCAACCTCATCGCTTCACGACTCGGTTGAACATAAACTCCAAGCCGTCAATGTCACACCATGTAACCGTCAATCCACCACAATAACTTATAATGTGGCCTAGAAAAAACCGTAAAGGCGACGGTCTTGGACAAAATTACGGATGAGGAGGGATAACTCTAAAATCAAGTGGCAATACGGCCAAATTTGGTGATAATCAAATGGTAATATGGCCATATTTCGTTGAACAACATGTTGATAGATAACAAGTTTTGGGAATTTTTATACCATAGTTGACAGTGGTTTAATAGTATTATTTTGTTGTAATTAATCGATTCTGATAACTAAAGCGAATTTTTAAGAAATGTTGTTGTTATTGTAGCTTGATGATATGGGGACCGTCTGATCGGATTGAGTTCATTCATATAATATATACACCAGTAAGACACAGTAACATAGAACACGAGGGATTAAGTTGTAAATTGAACTGTTAAATTTTAAGTTGTCACAAAGTTTCAGGAATCTCCAGTCATGGATGTGTTAATAAAATATTTGTTTGCTCAATCCCTATACCCAATGTAAACACTTTGGGTGTAGGCGTCAACTCATTTACATGTATCTTCTTTTTTTTCTTTTGTTTCTTTGATTTGGGTTGGTTCATCTAAGTTACTGGTATCCCATAACATCAGATAAATGTGTTATGCAAGTGGCACCCCAGTTTATATTTAGTAAAAACTCAGTTCTTCATATACATAGAAACTGAAAAAATGACACAAATTTTCTGAAATAAAAAACATCCGGCCAAGTGGTATAGCGGTATAATCTGTGGCTGAACAAATACATTCTCAAAATGTTGATAACATTTTTTTTTTGTACCAAGTTTTTGGGAGTGGGCATTACGAAAAAATTTCTCACGGATGACCAGCTACCCATTGAATAATAATTACATTTACCTGGGTAATTTGGGATGATAATATTCATTTACCTGGGTAATTTGGGATGACAATATACATTTACCTGGGTAATTTGGGATGATAACTCTGTAGCCTTGTTTCACAAATGGAGCCAAAAGGGACTCAAATATATCATAAGATAAATTAACACCAACTGTTCCCAAAATAACTTCTCTTTTGTTCTCTGTGTGTGTGTTATCGGGATGTGAATCGAGATAGCCAACATTAAATAAGAAACCGTCCGGGGCATCGTCCCTTATACCGACACATGTCCTAACGCGCACGTGTTTGTCATTGAAAATCCTCGAATAGTTTTTCCTAAATCCCGCGAATAATTTTTTAGAAATCCCGCCATTTCTCAACAACACGCACCGTGGACTTCCGGTAACACAAACACGCGGTAGGTCATTTAACAGCCTCGGCCAGATTTGCATCGCGTGCATTGCCATTTCTACACACGCACACACGTGCTGGCGTGCGATTTAATATTGTTATCTCTGCATTATAGTTTGTACACCGCGAATCCAAAAGTGGTTTCTACCGTCACATTATCCATATATAGTCCCATAAGACGGCATTGTCACCCCTCTTGATCAAACGGACTGTGACCCCTGTGCATCATTTTGGTCTACCCGACCTTTGACCTCTTCGGTATGCGATGACGAGACTTGCATAATGTCCTATGCGTGCGCCGGCTTAAATTACGCACATATACTATCTGTTTTCGCACAACGGCCCCGGTGATGTTATAATAGGAGATTACTTTGTTTACCCTGTGTCAATATAGTCTAAAATTAAACTAGACGTTGCACTGGTGGTTATCAACCTGTAACGAAGTTGTCTAACGCGCAGCAGGAGGTTACGAAGTTTGGGTTGTTATATTGTGCACCATTCAATTTCATACAGTTACATATTTACAGTTATCAATCCTATACCAATCAGAGTAACTACTTGACGGGATTACTATAATCAAGTTATATAATATGTTTTGTTTGTTTTGGTAAAATATACCAGTTTATGTTCTAGTCATACCTCTCGGGGTCCATTGTATATAAAATGCATGCATTTGGTTTCAATAAATCTATCTATCTATCTATCTATATATATTACGCCGGGTACGAAGCCAGTGCAGGTAAGGACATTTTCCACTTACAATGTATGACGTCATCCACCAATTATAAACGTACTATTGCCTTATCGTACCAAATAATTATGAAACGGCATTGTCAATTTGCCATTATATTATAAGTACACTAGCGGGATATATCGGACGAAAAATAAAGATAAGATAAGCGGTTTCCCCAATCAAATGAACGTTATTATTGTATTGAGATAAGTTAGTAGTCCCCTGGAATGGCGGTGGATTTCAGTTTAATGCATGCATAGTAGTCCCCTGGAATCGCTGTTTTTATATTTTGTTTACGTTTTAACTGGAAGCCGAAGTGTTACGAACAACTCGGCATAGTCCGGAGTTTGTTTTGACCGAGACGATTTCTACAAACAAAATGGCAGGCCCCATATTATTCTAATTCTCGTTGTGTTTACACTGTTTTAAACTGTGAGATGGTTGTAATTCCAGTAATTTATTTAATGTATTACATTTATATCTTCAATATTTACTTAATCTATGTATTTATTTATTTATTTATTGACACGTATAACTATGATTACAATGGAGAATTCATCGTGCGTGGTTGATCGAAAATCTACGGAATATTTTCACCGGAAAATGCCGAACGCAGTTCGCAAGGTCAACTGAGTTCGCATACATTTAAAAATATGTAAACACTGCGGTAAATGTCTCTTTTGACATTAAATTACCGCTTTCAATTCACAACTGATGTTGTTTTCAGATCAAATATCATGTCTTCTGCGGAAAAAATCCGTTTATTGTCGCAATTGTGATATTTTATTTCATATAATTGTGGTTTTATTTGAGCGGGTCAATAACGCTTAACCCGTGTTATAAGAAGCCAATGGCGGCGATCTCGGACTAAACACCAGCATCTCGCCATCATAATATCTTAGCTGGTTTTAGTACGAGAAGACTTGGACTACTTGGGGGGGTCTGGATCTAGGGGTGCATTTATATATTTCAAGGTGTACATGCCCAACTGATACCCTCTAGCCACCACGCCCCTCCATCGGGTAGTGTAGTGCATTGCGATTGTGGGGAGGTCCACATGTGGTCAGTATCACCAGTCTTTGATACATGTAATGCATATGTATATACATAGTTATTAGCTCACCTGAGACGAAGTCTCCGGCGGAGCTATAGTCATCACTCCTCGTCCGGCATCCGTCCATCCGTCAACAATTCTTTGAACATCTTCTGTAGATCCATAGGACCGAATGGGTTCACATTTGATGTGGATGTTCCCTAGGTGACTCCCATTCAGATTTGTTCAAATGAGGACACTGGGTCAAATAGTTGCGAAGCCATGGCCATAACTATATCCCTCCATAGTAATTCTTAAAACGACTTCTCATTTATCATTGGGTCGAATTGGTTTATATTTGGTATTAAGGTTCCTTTGGTGACTGGGTTCAGATTTGTTCAAATGAGGTCACAAGGTCAAATGTGGCGGAGCCAGTGACATATCTCAAAGAAATTTGTGTTAGATTTAACGCCTTGCTCAAATAAAAATAAAATTCTATTTAATTTTTTTTTTTTATGAAAATTTAACTATATTTAAAAAAAACTAACCACATTATTATAACATTAGCCAGGGTGCATCGAATCATCCTACAACATTTAGTTGAAATCGATCCAGGGGTCTGGGAGAAAAATCAAACAGACAGATTGTTACCCTTGCCAATTGAGCGGTCAAAGTAAGTATATGTACCCCTGTTACAAAAGTATTTATTTCACATTCCTAATGCCACAATATTATTTGAGAAGTCTTCTCTTTCACTAACAATATAAAGCTTGTCTGTCTGCCATTCTCTATAATGTCTCATGTGTATGAAATTAATCTTATCTGACAGCCTTTGATAAACAAATCACATATTTTTATTTGTGTCATTCATTTCAATTTATATTAGATAGTTTGAACAAATTATGCCCAATGATACCTGAGATACACCACACTAACCATTTTCACCCACAATCTATGTATACATGTACATAATGCATGGCACGTGGCATCCACAGAGTTAGATTCTGAAGAACATAGATGTGTTTACATGTCCATATATATGTATTGGACTTTAGGGTGCAAACAAAAATAAAGCTCAAACATATCTGTGTAATGTATGAAAAGTGGCTTCTGGACATAGAATGTGAAGTAAATTGCCACATTTGAGAAAATGATTAGCTGATCCTCATGCTCATATACAGGAGCCCCGGTGGATCAGTTGGTGAGGTTCATGGCGCATTTTGCAATTTGTGATCCACGCACAGGCAGAGTAATCCGATTCGTGTATCTGAGCGAGATTGTCAATTGTTTCCTGGGATTCAGTGATTTCAGTACAGTATAAGTTCGCTGTGGAATTTATCCTTTCTTTTCCCGCACATAAGACTTGTTTAACTGTCAACGTTCAGGTCAAGGGCATGGTTGTTGCAGGGGTTTTTGACTGAAATGGCTATCAGTTAGAAATTTTCCAACGTTATGGGGGGGGGGGCGGGGTTCAGAAAACGACATTTCCATCAGTTGGAAAGCTTAACTTGACGATGTACCAGTTGGAAAATTCCAACCCAAGGGATGGATGCAAATCGAATTTACCTATCTTGGGGGGTAGTCCAAGTCTTCTCGTACTAAAACCAGCTAAGATATTATGATGGCGAGATGCTGGTGTTTAGTCCGAGATCGCCACCATAGGCTTTACGCCCAGGGTTTGTGGCGGGAATTTGTGGTGTATTTTACTCGATTTACCTCACAAATCAATACACGATGCTATATACATCGGAAAGAGTGACACCTTATGGTCATAATGGTGTATAATAATCTAACTTTCGTGTTAAATTACACATAGAATATTCCGGTTGATTGTCACCGACATCGCTGTTTTTATATTTTGTTTACGTTTTAACTGGAAGCCGAAGTGTTACGAACAACTCGGCATAGTCCGGAGTTTGTTTTGACCGAGACGATTTCTACAAACAAAATGGCAGGCCCCATATTCTAATTCTCGTTGTGTTTACACTGTTTTAAACTGTGAGATGGTTGTAATTCCCGTAATTTATTTAATGTATTACATTTATATCTTCAATATTTACTTAATCTATGTATTTATTTATTTATTTATTGACACGTATAATTATGATTACAATGGAGAATTCATCGTGCGTGGTTGATCGAAAATCTACGGAATATTTTCACCGGAAAATGCCGAACGCAGTTCGCAAGGTCAACTGAGTTCGCATACTTTTAAAAATATGTAAACACTGCGGTAAATGTCTCTTTTGACATTAAATTACCGCTTTCAATTCACAACTGATGTTGTTTTCAGATCAAATATCATGTCTTCTGCGGAAAAAATCCGTTTATTGTCGCAATTGTGATATTTTATTTCATATAATTGTGGTTTTATTTGAGCGGGTCAATAACGCTTAACCCGTGTTATAAGAAGCCAATGGCGGCGATCTCGGACTAAACACCAGCATCTCGCCATCATAATATCTTAGCTGGTTTTAGTACGAGAAGACTTGGACTACTTGGGGGGGGTCTGGATCTAGGGGTGCATTTATATATTTCAAGGTGTACATGCCCAACTGATACCCTCTAGCCACCACGCCCCTCCATCGGGTAGTGTAGTGCATTGCGATTGTGGGGAGGTCCACATGTGGTCAGTATCACCAGTCTTTGATACATGTAATGCATATGTATATACATAGTTATTAGCTCACCTGAGACGAAGTCTCCGGCGGAGCTATAGTCATCATTCCTCGTCCGGCATCCGTCCATCCGTCAACAATTCTTTGAACATCTTCTGTAGATCCATAGGACCGAATGGGTTCACATTTGATGTGGATGTTCCCTAGGTGACTCCCATTCAGATTTGTTCAAATGAGGACACTGGGTCAAATAGTTGCGAAGCCATGGCCATAACTATATCCCTCCATAGTAATTCTTAAAACGACTTCTCATTTATCATTGGGTCGAATTGGTTTATATTTGGTATTAAGGTTCCTTTGGTGACTGGGTTCAGATTTGTTCAAATGAGGTCACAAGGTCAAATGTGGCGGAGCCAGTGACATATCTCAAAGAAATTTGTGTTAGATTTAACGCCTTGCTCAAATAAAAATAAAATTCTATTTAATTTTTTTTTTTTATGAAAATTTAACTATATTTAAAAAAAACTAACCACATTATTATAACATTAGCCAGGGTGCATCGAATCATCCTACAACATTTAGTTGAAATCGATCCAGGGGTCTGGGAGAAAAATCAAACAGACAGATTGTTACCCTTGCCAATTGAGCGGTCAAAGTAAGTATATGTACCCCTGTTACAAAAGTATTTATTTCACATTCCTAATGCCACAATATTATTTGAGAAGTCTTCTCTTTCACTAACAATATAAAGCTTGTCTGTCTGCCATTCTCTATAATGTCTCATGTGTATGAAATTAATCTTATCTGACAGCCTTTGATAAACAAATCACATATTTTTATTTGTGTCATTCATTTCAATTTATATTAGATAGTTTGAACAAATTATGCCCAATGATACCTGAGATACACCACACTAACCATTTTCACCCACAATCTATGTATACATGTACATAATGCATGGCACGTGGCATCCACAGAGTTAGATTCTGAAGAACATAGATGTGTTTACATGTCCATATATATGTATTGGACTTTAGGGTGCAAACAAAAATAAAGCTCAAACATATCTGTGTAATGTATGAAAAGTGGCTTCTGGACATAGAATGTGAAGTAAATTGCCACATTTGAGAAAATGATTAGCTGATCCTCATGCTCATATACAGGAGCCCCGGTGGATCAGTTGGTGAGGTTCATGGCGCATTTTGCAATTTGTGATCCACGCACAGGCAGAGTAATCCGATTCGTGTATCTGAGCGAGATTGTCAATTGTTTCCTGGGATTCAGTGATTTCAGTACAGTATAAGTTCGCTGTGGAATTTATCCTTTCTTTTCCCGCACATAAGACTTGTTTAACTGTCAACGTTCAGGTCAAGGGCATGGTTGTTGCAGGGGTTTTTGACTGAAATGGCTATCAGTTAGAAATTTTCCAACGTTATGGGGGGGGGGGGGGGGGCGGGGTTCAGAAAACGACATTTCCATCAGTTGGAAAGCTTAACTTGACGATGTACCAGTTGGAAAATTCCAACCCAAGGGATGGATGCAAATCGAATTTACCTATCTTAGGGGGTAGTCCAAGTCTTCTCGTACTAAAACCAGCTAAGATATTATGATGGCGAGATGCTGGTGTTTAGTCCGAGATCGCCACCATAGGCTTTACGCCCAGGGTTTGTGGCGGGAATTTGTGGTGTATTTTACTCGATTTACCTCACAAATCAATACACGATGCTATATACATCGGAAAGAGTGACACCTTATGGTCATAATGGTGTATAATAATCTAACTTTCGTGTTAAATTACACATAGAATATTCCGGTTGATTGTCACCGACATCGCTGTTTTTATATTTTGTTTACGTTTTAACTGGAAGCCGAAGTGTTACGAACAACTCGGCATAGTCCGGAGTTTGTTTTGACCGAGACGATTTCTACAAACAAAATGGCAGGCCCCATATTCTAATTCTCGTTGTGTTTACACTGTTTTAAACTGTGAGATGGTTGTAATTCCCGTAATTTATTTAATGTATTACATTTATATCTTCAATATTTACTTAATCTATGTATTTATTTATTTATTTATTGACACGTATAATTATGATTACAATGGAGAATTCATCGTGCGTGGTTGATCGAAAATCTACGGAATATTTTCACCGGAAAATGCCGAACGCAGTTCGCAAGGTCAACTGAGTTCGCATACTTTTAAAAATATGTAAACACTGCGGTAAATGTCTCTTTTGACATTAAATTACCGCTTTCAATTCACAACTGATGTTGTTTTCAGATCAAATATCATGTCTTCTGCGGAAAAAATCCGTTTATTGTCGCAATTGTGATATTTTATTTCATATAATTGTGGTTTTATTTGAGCGGGTCAATAACGCTTAACCCGTGTTATAAGAAGCCAATGGCGGCGATCTCGGACTAAACACCAGCATCTCGCCATCATAATATCTTAGCTGGTTTTAGTACGAGAAGACTTGGACTACTTGGGGGGGTCTGGATCTAGGGGTGCATTTATATATTTCAAGGTGTACATGCCCAACTGATACCCTCTAGCCACCACGCCCCTCCATCGGGTAGTGTAGTGCATTGAGATTGTGGGGAGGTCCACATGTGGTCAGTATCACCAGTCTTTGATACATGTAATGCATATGTATAAACATAGTTATTAGCTCACCTGAGACGAAGTCTCCGGCGGAGCTATAGTCATCACTCCTAGTCCGTCATCCGTCCATCCGTCAACAATTCTTTGAACATCTTCTGTAGATCCATAGGACCGAATGGGTTCACATTTGATGTGGATGTTCCCCAGGTGACTCCCATTCAGATTTGTTCAAATGAGGACACTGGGTCAAATAGTTGCGAAGCCATGGCCATAACTATATCCCTCCATAGTAATTCTTAAAACGACTTCTTCTCATTTATCATTGGGTCGAATTGGTTTATATTTGGTATTAAGGTTCCTTTGGTGACTGGGTTCAGATTTGTTCAAATGAGGTCACAAGGTCAAATGTGGCGGAGCCAGTGACATATCTCAAAGAAATTTGTGTTAGATTTAACGCCTTGCTCAAATAAAAAGAAAATTCTATTTAATTTTTTTTTTTATGAAAATTTAACTATATTTAAAAAAAACTAACGACATTATTATAACATTCGCCAGGGTGCATCGACTGATCCCACAACATTTAGTTGAAATCGATCCAGGGTGGGAGAAAAATCAAACTGACAGATTGTTACCCTTGCCAATTGAGCGGTCAAAGTAAGTATATGTACCCCTGTTACAAAAGTTTTTATTTCACATTCCTAATGCCACAATATTATTTGAGAAGTCTTCTCTTTCACTAACAATATAAAGCTTGTCTGTCTGCCATTCTCTATAATGTCTCATGTGTATGAAATTAATCTTATCTGACAGCCTTTGATAAACAAATCACATATTTTTATTTGTGTCATTCATTTCAATTTAAATTAGATAGTTTGAACAAATTATGCCCAATGATACCTGAGATACACCACACTAACCATTTTCACCCACAATCTATGTATACATGTACAGAATGCATGGCACGTGGCATCCACAGAGTTAGATTCTGAAGAACATAGATGTGTTTACATGTCCATATATATGTATTGGACTTTAGGGTGCAAACAAAAATAAAGCTCAAACATATCTGTGTAATGTATGAAAAGTGGCTTGTGGACATAGAACGTGAAGTAAATTGCCACATTTGAGAAAATGATTAGCTGATCCTCATCCTCATCCTCATGCTCATTACTAATTGTATCTCCAGACAATTGAAAGACACTGGATGAAATTCAGGATCACATATTATAATGGAGATGCATCAGTTTATAGACATCAATAACAATAGTGAATAGTCGGGGGCAATATATAATGTTCAGGTAATTCCTGTCATATACTGGTAGTATAATGTCATTTATATTTAAGTTCAAATTAGTTTCATGCATGATAGCTCCCTCTACATTTCTGGTTATTACTAGACATGGGAATGTGTATTATTATCCATGCTTACCAAAACATTAAAAATAAAAGCCTCCTCCATCCCTCAATGATTTGAAAAAATAATTGGCCGAGAACCAAAACCCTCTTTTTTGGGCCTATTAAAGGTTCACTTAATTTTCGAACCCCCAGATCACATTATATGCCATATTATATACCATTTGAAAGAGGAAGCCCCAAAACATTGTATTTTAAATTTATTCGATATAATAAACTGTGAAATGTTGTTTTTGTTGAGAAACCGACGTCTGTTCTGTGCTGAAGTTTCTACACAAAGTATGATTTTCAATGGAAGGGGAATAACTCTATATATTTAGATATAGAGTTATTCTCATTCCATTGAAAATAAACTATAATTTGAATTATGTTGCATTCTGGGAACCATAAAGGGGGAATTATTTTATGAATTCAGCTATTTTCTATTAGCGCCTGAATACCACTATGTAGGAACTGTTACAAAGGAAGTCATTCTATCGACGGTATTGTGATGGTTCTTGACTGATTTGTTACGGTTCCTTATGATTAAAAATGATCATTTTCGGGACAAAATCACGCATAATTATATATATCTTAAATACATTAAATTCCGAAACCTGAACTTTAGATCACAATTAACTCGGATATAGCGAGTTAACGCGTAATTGTCAACATGTAATCACTGAAAATCAAGCCATGTAAACGTAATTTCTTTGTTTTCGGTGGCATACCGACTGTGAAACGCATTCTGAAGACGAACACTGTGTATAAATTGTACTTGTGTTATTCTTCTGTAAAATAGCTGAGGAAATATCCCGATGTGTGTCGGTAATTTGGAGCATTAGCCTCATAGTCACAACTTATGCGTGTTACGGTTCTATTTCAAGGTAATCACGGCTGTAACGGTTCTTTACATGATATTTAATCGAACGATGTCTGCATTTTGGGATCATTTAGTTGTGTGTAACAAACGTTTTAAACCCGATAATGGTTGCAGCGGATGTTACCTACATAATCCAACAAGTGTATTAAGAAATAAGAGTATAGCTATCTATTATAACAGAAGATTAAGTGGCATTATCTTCACATCGAGTGGCAGATACAACATATTGAAAGTCATGTTGGATATATTATCATATATAATCGTGCACGCCCGCATAATTGACTCAATGAAATTAGACATCTACTGTCGTGATATTCTGTTAATTTAAATGGACAGGGCTCATTCGAGCTTCCAAATTTAAATTTGGCTACGTAATTTCTAAGGATGTATAAGATTGGTTGCAAATACAAGAAATGTTGATATGTATATATACCGGCCTCTGAAATACATACTCTGGTCAGAGCCCTTTTCCAGCTGTTTACAATTTTTCGAACAGAAGTGAAACAAAGGCTCTTTATTTCTACCATATCAAGAATAGACTAACACGTATCGCTCTTTTCTGTTCCATGTCGTGCAAAAGGCTGTTAATGTTTGGAACCCAAACTCCAATGTGTCTTTCTGTGACATTATTATACTGCTTGTTGAAAGGTATTTCAATTGTTTATCGGGCTATTTCTATATCGGGAAAACTTAAAAAGCGAGTATTATTAGGCGTATTTTGGAGCGCAAACCACCAAGTGACTTTAATTGATAAATGAATGTCTGTGGTTGAAAGTTCCAGGTGGGACATGTGTTCAATTCTGGCCAGGGTTGGGGCGATTACATGCCAATGTAATCGATTACGATTACAATTACTTTTGATTTACATGATTACGATTATTAATTACATTTTTTCAAATGTAATTGATCACGATTTTAAATTACTTTAGTAAAATGTAACTGATTACTTTTCGATTACATCTGATTACAATTTTTAGTTTCCAACCATTTTGTTCCCATAGGAATAAATAATGAAATAAATCAAATTAAAATATCAAATGTTATTTAATAAAAAAAAAACCTATATAATACGTAAACAAGGAACGACTGAACAAATAAAACAAGCATGCAATAAGCACATAATCTTTTTACATTAATTTGTGGTGTTTTGTCATGGAGTTGTGCACCAACATATTGGGAATAGACCATATTTATGTGTATTTATTTAATTTTATTAAATATTGTTTTCATTTCGCTCGAACCATCCAAAATATCATCGAGTGAAATTTCCATACGCTCGTATATGCTTAGCTGCCTATTTGTATATGAAGCATTTATATAAATAACCCCAATTGCACATGCATGTAAGCCCAAAATAGAGTTAAAACGAACTTAATTACAAACTATATACCGGTACAGGGACTGGCTAAATCGACTCGGACTCACTTTATCGTTCATACTGCCTCAAGGTGAAATGACAACTGTGAACAAAATGAAATGAAAACATGTGTACACAAGACACCATAAACGCCGCCCTCCCGATCCAAATTAAGTTGACCGCCGTCAATTTTGGATCGGGTGGGGTTTGTGGTGACTATTTAAGGCGTTTGGGTGGGGGCAACTTACAGCGTTATCATCATCAGTCGCAGTCGGATGTCAGAGTTAATAAATCCCCCCCCCCCTGCTCAAACTTATCACAAATCCGTTACTGAGTATTTCTCGTACGAAGTTTCACCATTTTAGATACGCCTTCGTAACGGCATGTACAGGTAATTAATTATTGCATGGCAGGAAAAATATACCACAATACATCGACTTAGACATAATCAGCGCTAATTACAACATATGTCGTAAATGGGTAGTCTTCGGCAAATTTCTAAAACCTGTTAAAACATTATACAATGGAGTCTCGTTGCGTCATAGTTATTATCGCAAAAAGCCCATTTATGAATAGTCGCTCGAATTAAGAATATATTGTGTAAAAAGATCCAGATTATCGAAACAAATAATTCATGGGAATATATTGTTAGCGGCTTTCTCTACATATGTGTAATTACGCAATCACCTATGTTGTAACAACGGGTAACGGCTTGGTAACGAAATCACACCAGTTATAACCAATCGCGAACTGCATGGAATAAAATATAAAAAGCTACGGAAATTTTGGGTAGGGAGGATAGAAAACACTAGAGAGATTCAGAATTTGGAAGATTGCTGTCGGACAAGTTTACCCGTCGGGCTGCATAATATGCGGTCCGGCGGGGTCATTATATGCTAGACAGATGTTATGTGTATATATATATATTGTTGCTGCTGTTACATCTGTTTATCCATGAACAAATTAAAACGACTAATTCCTCAAGATTTGTACACTTCTTCTAACCCGGAAAATCTTCTACTGGACACGGAACACGCTCTACGCAACAGTCTGTGTTTCATTCGTATACATATCCGCAAACCAGAGCTTATTCCCCTTCTAAAGAGGCCCTACTATATTTCTACTAGACTCGGAAAACAGCTCGACTAAATTGGTGGTTGAATCGCGGCTGCGTTGAAGTACCATCATCAACGCAATGATTCCGGTATATATTTATCTACATCTGATGGAGGATAAGTGACGCTGTTTATAATATACCCAAGATTTGATAACTTTTCTGCTAACACTTCGTCTACAAATATTCTGCCACAGATTTCGGAATCCACAAGACGGAGGACACATTTCTACATGTACAGTCCCTGCGCTGGATCAAACCGACTCTGTGGTATAGTCCGTTATTCTGCACATGGATACAGCAATTTTCACAATTCAAGATATACCTGCTGCAGTTAACGGAACATATTACAGCGACAGATGGATACAGATTCGATATCATATATTGGACACATTGGTGATTCGTTTATTTACAGAAACAGATTAATTGTTCTAACATTAAGTGACTATATGACTATATATATAGGTTTCTTCTTCAATTCACGTTATTACAAAAATGTTTGATAATAATACATTCATTTGGCGTCATTGTGAAACACACACTAAAATGACGACTACCAATGCATCTAGGAAATATTAGGTACGTATTAAATGGATAGGTAATTTACTTGCTTTCTAAGGGGAAATTAGTTCATCGCTGCGAGCAGAACCGATGTCATGTAAGTAGCTCTACCCAAACAACATAAGGCCGCATACCTAATATTATACTCTACTCTAAATGTAAAAAGACACTCAGTTTACTTTTTATCTCACTCCGAACTGTTAACTATACACCAAACCCATTAAAAACTCAGTGTCTGTATCTATTTCACAGTTGCCAAATTCAAAACACCAACGTTTTACAAATACCAGACTGGAAATGTTGCTTATATGATTCAAACATCATATATCCAATCGACATTCTTAAGTTAATTTCATTTCATCATTTCAACAAAACGTTCAAGGCTACAGGCCATTATTTCAAATAGGTGTCTATCGTCAACACCATAATTGGATTTTCTCATGGATTCTAACCCCTCTGCATGGGCGGCGGCCATTTTCGGATAAGGAATGGAAGTCACGCATGGTTCGTATAAGTTTAATACAAGCTGGAAATGCGACTTTTTGTAAAAACAGTGGCGGCCATTTTGAAAAAAAAGTGGCGGCCATATTGAATAAAGTGGTGGCCACTTTGAATCAGTCGACCATTATGATTGGTTTATTGGGGAAAAATCAGTCTTTGCAGTTCACATTGACCATTCATGTCAAATTGCATGCTTTGCGTCACAATAAAGTGAACGATTATGTTACTACTGTTGACACACAATTATATATCAGAAGGCAGTGTAACTCACCGAAATTGATCATAAGTGGTGTAAATTCAACATAATTGACATTTCGTTGTGTTCACTTGGTTATTTTCACGTATCCTTCCAAATAATAGTCATCGTATTTCCCTGACAGAACCGATTATATTGGGAGAGAACCGACTCGAACGGGAGAGAACCGATCGAGATATCACAATTCGCAGTTTTCGTCGTTGTTATTACTCGCACAATAGGATTTTCATTATATTTACATTATTTGGGACCATAGATTATGAGTGGAATGGAAAAACTAATCGAATTATCACCTAGATGGCTCAAAAATTGCGTTTTAACTGTAAAAAAAACTCGCGAAAATGTATAATTTGGATCATAAGGAACCGTCACAAATCAGTCAAGAACCATCACAAATCGGCGATAGAACTACTTCCGATGTAACAGTTCCTACAGAGTGCTGAATACTAACTTATCAGTTCTACACACATACCCGAACAAGTCAATAATATGTATTTAATCAGGATATATTTATATCATTCCCATTATTTATTCAACTTCAACGAAATCCATAAAGTGACGATTTAAAATTTGGTAGGTCATCGATCTATAATATACGTCGATGGAAACTCGAATGAGAACTATGTTTTTTCTTTGGTATAATGTGGGTTTTCCGCATGTGGTCAAGTAGATTCTGTAACTCTTTAATAATCGTCGGTCTGTAGAGCTCATCCAGATGCAGGAAATGTCCGCCTTCTTCAAAAACCAGTCGACGGGGGTATCCTTCTGTCTTTACTGAAATAGGAAAATCATATTAAACGGACAATTAGTCATATGACTAGAAATCTGAACCTTCTAAATTTTGTCTAGTTAATGTGCAGGAGGGATAAGATGGGTTGATAAATACAAAAATATTAATCTATATAGGCTTTACACGCTATGAAAATTCATGACAAAGTTTCCAGTATATTTTTATATTTTCGCACAGCAGGTAGTGATTGCTGACTATAGACTTGAAACATTTAGTCAATTTTCTAAAAATAACTAGAGATGGGTTTGTCCCAGATGGGACTAAGTAATACCCCCGTATTCAAAATGTTATTTGAGTGAAGTAGCCATTACCATATATTGGGCACTGAAATTATGTCAACAGGTATCCCTAACCCTAAACCCCTGACACCTAACCCTAATCATAACTCCACACAAAAAAGTCGGACAGACATCATAATCACAGGTGCACAGGTTCCCATGGTAGTAAATATCAGTGCCAAGATTAAAAAACATTGACCTAAAAATGTAGGAATAAAAGCTCGGTCAAAATTATACATGTTGTGAAAATTTTCTAATTCGAAAAAGGGGGGTAACTCCTCCAAAAAAAGTCCGACAGTAGTCATAATCGCAGGTTGATGTCTGTGCAAAGTTTCACGGAAATTGATTGAAAAACGACTGAGAAAAACTCCGGACAAATGTGTGTCCACGGACGGACGGACAGACGGTCGGACGTACCAACAAATTGCTACTTGTGTGTCTAGTACTGTCTACACAACTAAGTGGCTGGAGACCTATGTGACTACTTGTTTTTACGTGGCTTAAAAAAAGGGTTCTCACGAAATGCTACGTGCGTGGCTGCAAATCAAGTGTCAATGTATTGTTTGACTTTAGGTTGGCGTACGTGAAGTAGTCATCAGATTGTATTTTTTCAACCCTTCATTCACAATCTAGAGAGTTCATTAAGAAATAAAGCGTGATTAAGAAAAATATTGTATATTTGTAAATAAGGTTGCTAATGCGGCTAGCCAGTTAAGCCGTCCTTCGTGTCCATAGAACACTGGTTGAACATCCATATTGATGGACAAATTGTTTCCATTTTTTGAAGAACAACTTTTTCAAGTGACTTCCTCAGGCCACATAGATCACAGTTCAGGTGTCTAATAAGGTTGCTAATGTGGCTAGCCACTTCAGCAATTTTGTGAGCACAAAGGATATTTATGTGTCTTCTTAGTCACATTAGTAGCATTTTGTGAGCATGGACGGACGGACGGACAAGCAAGCTTATTCCAGTATACCCCCCCCCCCCCACAACTCGTTGCGGGGGGGGGGGGTGTAAAATTAATTTGGCCACCGACAGCATGAACCAACTCTGAGTTTATTGTGCCTGTCATTTGCAGAATGAGGTCCCCAGAAGGTGAATTTAGTGACGCTATCCATGTCCGGAAACGCTTCTGTTGATTTTAACTCCAGAAACGCTGCTATTGATTTTAATTCAAATTTTCATGTATATTACATACAATCAATTGGGACATTTATACAGGCTATTTTTAGAACAGATCGGCCAGGAAATTTCAGGCGTTCTCAGATAGAGATAGAGTTCTCGAGTCCTCTTTGCTACGCTCCAAAATATTTCAGCGAGCCTTGCGAAAACGTTCGGAGCATAGGAAGCGGGACAGCTGTCTTGTTAGCACTTTCCATCAAGGCAATGTTAGATATTTTGCTCTACAACCTCAGGAATAAACCACTTTATTGTGCCTTATAAACAATTAATATACGAAATCTTCAGTTTGTCTGTTTTATTCATAAATAAACATGAATATTATGTTGTTGTTGTAATTTTGGCCCGGAAGAGAAAGACCATCGCTAAAACAAGTAAGATACATTAGGGCTATCAGACTAGACCACAGGTGTATATACCATCCGCTAACAGCATATCTCCCCTCCCTTCAGACTATATCAACACAGGTTTATATACCAACCGCTAACAGCATATCTCCCCTCCCTTCAGACTATGTCAACACAGGTTTATATACCATCCGCTAACAGCATTATCTCCCCTCCCTTCAGACTATATCAACACATGTTTATATACCATAAGCTACCAGCATGTCTCCCATCCCTTCAGACAACTCAACACAGGTTTATAAAACATCCGCTACCAGCATGTCTCCCCTCGCTTCAGACTATGTCACCACGTGTTTATATACCATCCGCTACAAGCATATATACCCTCCCTTCAGACTATCTCAACAGAGGTTTATATACCATCCGCTACCAGCATGCCTCCCTCCCATCAGACTATCTCACCACAAGTTTAGATGCCATCCGCTACCAGCATATCTTCCCTCCATTCGTACTATCTCTCCACATGTTTATATATCATCCGTTACCAGCATATCTCCCCTCCCTTCAGAATTTCTCACCACAGGTTTATATACCATCCGCTACCAGCATATCTCCCCTCCCTTCAGACTTTCTCACCACAGGTTTACATGCCATCCCCTACCGGCACATATACCTCCCCTCTCGCCAGGCTATCTCACCACATGTTTATATACCATCCGCTACCAGCATATATACCTCCCTCCCTTCAGACTATCTCACCACAAGTTTAGATGCCATCCGCTACCAGCATATCTTCCCTCCATTCGGACTATCTCTCCACATGTTTATATATCATCCGTTACCAGCATATTTCCCCTCCCTTCAGACTTTCTCACCACAGGTTTTTATACCATCCGCTACCAGCATATCTCCCCTCCCTTCAGACTTTCTCACCACAGGTTTACATGCCATCCGCTACCAGCACATATACCTCCCCTCTCGTCAGGCTATCTCACCACAGGTTTATATACCATCCTCTACCAGCATATCTCCCCTCCCTCAGACTTTCTCACCACATGTTTATATACCATCCGCTACCAACATACCTCCCTCCCGTCAGACTATCTCACCACAGGTTTATATACCATCCGCTACCAGCATATATTCCTACCTCCCTCCCTTCAGACTATCTCACCACAGGTTTATATACCATCATCTACCAGCATGCCTCCCCTCCATTCAGACTATCTCACCATATGTTTATATGCCATCCGCTACCAGCATACCTCCCCCCCCCCATCAGACTATCTCGCTACAGGTTTATATACCATCCGCTACCAGCATATATACCTCCCCTCCCTTCGGGCTATCTCACCACAAGATTATATACCATCCGCTACGAGCATACCTCCCCTCTCTTCGGGCTATCTCACCACATGTTATATGCCATGCGCTACCAGCATATCTCCCTCCCTTCAGACACTCTCACAACAGGTTTATATATATCATCTGCTACCCGCATGTCTCCTCTCCCTTCAGACTATCTCACCACAGGATTATATATCATACCTGATTTGATAAATTCTCCGCTACCAGCATACCTCCCCTCCATTCAGACTATCTCACCACAGGATTATATATCATTCTGATTTGATCAATTCTCCGCTACCAGCATACCTCCCCTCCATTCAGACTATCTCACCACATGATTATATATCATTCTGATTTGATCAATTCTCCGCTACCAGCATACCTCTCCTCCATTCAGACTATCTCACCATATGTTTATATACCATCCACTACCAGCATACACCCCCCCCCCCCCATTCAGACTATCTCACCATATGTTTATATACCATCCACTACCAGCATGCCTCCCCTCCATTCAGACTATCTCACGATATGTTTATATACCATCCACTACCAGCATACATTCCCCCCCCCCATTCAAACTATCTCACCATATGTTTATATACCATCCACTACCAGCATACATTCCCCCCCCCCCATTCAAACTATCTCACCATATTTTTATATACCATCCACTAACGGCCAGCATACCTCCCCTCCATTCAGACTATCTCACCATATGGTTATATACCATCCGCTACCAGCATACATCCCCTCCATTCAGACTATCTCACCATATGTTTATATACCATCCTCTACCAGTCGTAAGTCGGGATTTTTTTACCCTGTGCCAATGCATTCTCTTATATATGCGAGTCGACCATAGGTCGCCTCGCATATATAAGAGAATGCATTGGCCTAACAATTTTTTATCATTTTTTTTAAATAAATGTTTCTGACAATATTTAGGACATAAAATAAAAAAACATCCATTACCCTGCAGGGAGCCCCACACATATATAGAAGCATATAGAAGAGTGTCGTCTGCTCATGTTTGACTGGGGCTCTGTATGGGTGAAATTATAAAATTGTTAAAGAATACAAGAAAAAATTATTAAAATTGTAAAAAATTGTTAGGCCAATGCATTCTCTTATATATGCGAGGCGACCTATGGTCGACTCGCATATATAAGAGAATGCATTGGCACAGGGTAAAAAAAATCCCGACTTCCGACTGGATTTGATATGGCGGGTCACATATGTTTATATACCGTAATTATACCTTACCTGATTGGGTCAATTCTCCGCTAGCAACATATCTCCCCTCCCTTGTGGCATCCACACCAAGCAGCTTGACGAATTCCTCTATTATATCTTTATCGTGTACCATGTATGAATCCTTAGACCCTTGAATCAAAATGATGGGTTTCCTGCTCGCCCCTAACTGCTCACACCCAGATGTTATCTATAGAAAAATATAATTTATTTGATTTAGGTTGATTGAAGCGGTGGGGGGGGGGTCTACCAAAAATACTCTCCCCTTACATGCTACATGCAAACAAAAATATGGGACACCCTCTCCATATTCCCATGATTTTTACTTTTTTTTTTTTTTTTTTTGCTGCATATTTTTTATAAAAATCATTTTCCAATGTATGCTTTGTAAGAAATTTGGCATGTATTATTTGACGTCTGAACATGGCATTATCATATTTTAATATTTTCTCCATTGTCCTGTTTTAAATGAAGCATTTTGTCATAATATAATAAACGATCAACACCAGGCAAGAGGTTTGGGGGGGGGGGGTTCACTTAGGACCCCAGAACATTTTGGAGTATTCAGTGCATTTTCCTGCAATCTGAGCCATTTCCTGGCATCTAGATCTTACGTCAAAAGATCCATTTTTTTTATACGCCTGTTTTTTAAATGAAGTATAATGTTATTGGCCCGTCTGTCCGTCCGTCTGTCAGTTCGCTTTTTTCGTAAGTCTGAACTGAATGGGCTGAAATTTGGTATGTGGATTTACTAGCACAACATACAGGTCAAGTTCGAATATGGGTTCCGCCAATTTTCACGGCCCTTTTTGTTGGAATTTGCATTAATTTTCGTTTCCGAATGATAACTGAAGTAAGTCTGTATTGAATGGAATGAAATTTTGTATGTTAGTTTACTAGCCCAAAATACAGGTTAAGTTCGAATTTGGGTTCCACCCACCAATTTTCACCAGAGTTATGGTCCATTATTGAAATTACCATGTAGTCGGATTCCTTATGTCGAAAAAAAGGGTCGCGCGTTTTCGGAATGTTAAAAGCGATATGACAACGGTTTCTATACCATCAGTGTGTCTATTTTCAGAATCTACCTGTTTCCAGCTTGATATTTTAGTGGAAACAGGTTTGTGTGCGGCTTTTGTTTGTGTACCCCTCTATTTTTTCCCCGTCCACCTGGTAATAAAACATGCTATTACCCATAGCATGTTCGGTAAGTGACTTTCTTTGTTAAGGTTAAGGTATTGTATGTTCTTAAAATCAGCTACATCACTTATAGACGAACATAAACAATCTACAAGGATATCTTGATCATATGCCATAAACAAAACTTCGATACATCGATTTTTGATAAAGATATCGCAGAAAAGCTAACCCTACCCCCACCCTCGCTGATTTCACAAATCAGATTACTTTGGTCGAAAAAAACGGTCGCGCAATTTCGGAATGTCAAAGACGACATGCGAACGGTTAATTTATCAATATCGTGTCTACTTTCAGAGTTTACCTCTGTCCAGTTGAAATTGTATTGGAAAAAAAGTGTTTTTGGACTGTTTTAAGAATTTAAAGAGCGTTTACTTATTATACAAATATTAATCCTCATAACTAACATTCTGGTGGACTGTGCGAGTTGAAATTAACAAAAGTATCAAATATGGAAGTATCCTTTCCTAGTCTACTTGTTTCCAGTCTGACATTTTAGTGAAAACAAATTGTTTGGACGGTTTTAAGAATTTAAAGAGCGTTTCCTAATTATACAAATATTAACTAACACGATTAGCTTTATCATGAATTGTGCGAGTTGAAATTATGTACATATATCAAGTATGACTCTGAAATGTATTTTTGAGAATATTGTTGTCGTCAGATAAGTCTCCGCGGGTACAGTAATACAGGTGCGATCAAAATTAACGTTGAGCCCTATAGAGAGTTTGAAAATTTACTCAAATGTTCACAGTGATGGAACATAATGGCTATCATATATGCAGGGCTCTTACATGTGATCTACCGTAACTACATGTGTTACAAAATGAACTTGCAATATATATAGTCAGGCCACCAGATACAGTAGTTGATAAAACTGTGGTTCACATCAATCATATACATCACAATCACGTGCTTCAGTGATAATGTCCACTATTCTACTAATGTAATGTTTATCAAGACTAAAGTTTCAGGATGTCGTTGTAAATTGATTGATGGTGTTTTTCATCAATTGACAAAATTAATGTTTATTGCCAGCATAATACGGAGTTGTGTGCTAACAAATCTGCGAGTCATATTTATGTAAGTGTCAGCCACTGCTTGTTAAAATTGTTCGGTCATGTAGAATTTTGTATATTTTCATGCCAAGCTATGGTGCTTATGGATCATTCTGTTTTAGTATTACATTTGGAGAAACCCGACCAACATCGATGTAACAACTACAACAACTCATATATGCCAATGATATGTTTAGCCATACATGTGGATATGGTGGTGTTGTTTCAAATTTTAAACAATGTTATCATGTCCATATGTATTGCTAAATGTTGCTGGGCATAGATTATTGTTGTTCTATATAATTCATGGTCGGGTTTAGCCAAATTGGGAGTTTAAATTATGTTCATCTGATTATAAAGAAGACACTTTCTCTGTCCACCCCCGGGATACATGTTTCACATACTAAATTGACATCTTAGTCAACATAACAAATCACTCCCTCAAATCCTTTGCCATATAAGAATTAAAATAAATTGTCAGTATAAATAGGAAAGACATCTCTGGACACGTTCCAAGAGAGAATATATTTATAAGAAACATATATGAGCATTATGTGCTTGGTCTTATATATATGGTACAAAACATTAAGGTGCAAGTGACACAGTGCGGGGACAATACTGTATCGAAGAACATAGTTGAGGGGACCCTTATATCATCCTTCATAATGTATTATAACCCATCTGTTGTGAACAAACCATTGACTTAGGCTTAATGGATCGTTCGCACCCAATAATACACTTGGCTTTGAACCGATCAACACCCTGGGCCGTGGTATTTTCCCGTAAATTAGATAGTGTCTATAGTCGGTCGGATGGTATTGGTTATGTTCAAATTGTGATACAGATATGAAATTGTACATGTTTGTCCCCATGGGCCATTGAGCATTATAAGATCGAGAAACTTAGTTTAGGCAACTACCGGAAATTCACTGGAAATTGCAATTATAGCTTAGGGTCGTAATTCAACGTCAGTGTTTGCGTTTCCGATGCAGTTAATACCCAAATGTGAAATTTGAGATATACCTGGCCGTCAGAGTGAATCAAATGTCTTATTTAAGATTAGCAATTAACGGTTGCCAATCAAATACCACGATGGTGTACTAATCATTCATTGGTATTGCCTTAATTTAGTCAGTGTCTAATCACATGATGCTGGTTTTGTACAAAGTTGCATGGGTACATGTATGTCTAAAACCATGCAGCCATGCATGTTCTGCATAGGCCACTGATCATTATAAGATCGGGAGACTTTGCCACCCGATATATCCTTAGCAACGGTTACTAAGTACCTGCTCGGAATTTGCAGGAAAATGCGGCTATAGTTGATATCTATTTATCCATTAAGCTCTACTTTAGTGGAAATTCGAATTTACTTGATTTTCACAGCTATACACGAAGCGTGGAGATTAATTGTGGTCAGAATATTGATGGTGAATGTTGGGTTTCAGTCGCTGTACTGAAGTTCGCCAAATGTAACTGGCGTGGGAAGTGTGTAAGCAAAGCCTATATCGCTATAGTAAAGATCTCAGCTGCACTGAAATGTCCATTTATCAGTAGCACAAATCTGCAAAAACACAAATTATCCCATTGTATGTTGGATAGACTTCGATGACAACGATTGAGTTAATGACAACGAACAACTACTATATATACTTATGTATTTGTGACACTACATCCCGTTATGATAAACGATGTGGCTTCAAAAACTAGTCAGTGGACAACAAGACAGATAAGTACCAAACAAAACAATAATTTAATATGTAATCACATCGTGAAACTTCAGTCTTGTTGGGAATATTTTCGTTTGATTCAACAGACTGCATATTATCGAAATTACAAAACCATTCGACACTTACTTTTGCCAATTACTGTATCTTGAGGCATAACTATATCATATATTGCATCTATTAAATCACGGATAGTTACAGTGTGTCAAACACGAGTGTTAATCTTCATATATAGTTGCGCACGATTGCCAATAAGTGATATTACAACCAATGTTTGAGCATAACTCGAAACACAGTGTTAAATTTTGATTGCAACTGTAGCCAGCAAGAATCACATGACCACACCCATTCGTTTTAAAACTACGTCTGTGTTTCATACTTAGTATTTGTTTTAGGAATATCAGTACGCGCATATATATCATCATACGCAAAATGGCGCTAGTTATCCAAAGTACTAGAATCTCCATAGGGCTCAGTGTTAAATTTTGATCACAACTGTAGCCAACAAAAATCAACCGATCACATCAAAATTTTCAAAAATACATGTAAGGGTTATATCTAGTAGTTTGGACAAGTTACAAATCGCACCGATCACCATACGCCAGATGGCACCATTTATCATTTTCTGTAAATACGAAACGCTCTCTAAATTATGTTGACCCCGATTTAGGACGACCCGCCGAAATTCAAGAATGGAAACAAGTCAATCCTGAAAACACACCTACTAGGCATACAGAATCCATTTTCAGATCGCTTTTAAAAAACCAAAAATGCAAAAATGACATAAGGAATCCGACTAATGGGCATATTTTGCCACACCCTTGCGATGCTCTTGTTTGCTTATAATTTTAGTCCAAAGTCAATAATTAATATAATGTTATTTGGCACATATATATACAAAGTCAAAATGTCAAAATCAAGTGTTTTAATTGGAGCTAACACAGCCCTATAGCTCTTCGTGCACCAAACATGCTAGTCAGACGCATATGAACCCTTCTGTATACTTTATCAAATATGAATGAATTGGGACTGGAGTGCTTACAATAAGCGAGATCACTGAGTCGCGGCCATATTGGATTCATCCAGCTCCGTTCCATGGTTTCACAGATTCATCCAGCCCCGGTTACGTGGTTTTAGTGCTACAGGTCGAAGTTCTGGAGTAGCATTTCCATACATGGAAGTCATGAATAATTCATGACTTTCATATATTGAATGCTACTCCAGAACATTGACCTGTATCACTAAAACCACGGAACCGGTGGATCCAATATGGAGTTACTGACAGGGTGTATAGAGTGACCAGTGCCATTCACATTATCCGTTAAAGGTACTCAATCTGAATCGATGGTCCCCCATATCAGCAGATTCCAACAACAACAGTAATTTGTTTGAAATGCCGCTTCAGTTATCATAATCGATTAATTGCCTAAAAATAATGCTAACCACATTCAACTATAATATAAAATCCCCCAAAACCTGTTAATTATCAACATTTTGTTCAACGAAACTTTCTCGGTTTGTCAAATATCTTTCACAAACAAGACAGTCAATGAATGTGGGTCGCTCGCCAGACTGTAAGGACTGAGAAGACAGGGACTCTGAAGTCTACAAGAGTCAGTACTTGGCAGAATCACTTAAGTTCTAAACATGGACATAGCTGGATGTTCTCAAATGAGCAGGGCTCTTCACCTTGAAATTTCTAATTGCACATCACTGACAAATTTCCAACCTGGACAACCATACCACAGTACTAAGTTCACAAAAATCACTTTTTACATTCCTCTTAGGTTGAATTTTACGACTGGTACCAGTACTTCAAGCTTTCAAACGTTTGATAATTCGGTCCAACAGTTTAGCCTGAAGTAGAAACATATGAACTGATGGTTTAAAAACATACATGTTAGAAAATCAAACCAAACTACAAGAACAGTTCTAACTTATTTTTGGTGTGAACATCTAATCTACAACTAATTTAGTCTCGGGCATGAAATTTTTAACTTTTGATCAAAATAGGGGGTCAAATCTCCACCCCTCTACACTCCCTCCCCATTGCCTCAAACATTGCCCCCACCCAGGCTGTCTAGAAATCAATATTATTATACCAGTACCAAACAGCATAGAGGAGATTTAAATCTCTTATCTCTGCCCCTATTAGAACAAATGTGAATCCACATCTATGAGATCCATTCATCTAGTAATATCAATATACCCCCAATTTTCTTGGAAAAATCAGGGTATGATTTCACCTGGATAAGTGCTGGTTAAGAAACTAATATTGGAACAGCCGAGTCTGTATTTAGTGTCTGACCTTTGCAGGTGAATTTAATGACAATATTCCGCAAGGTGGACTAACATCACCGAATTCACCCTCTGGGGACCTCATTTCTTAAAAATGACCCCATGAACAAATCTGAACCCCAGTCACCCAAGGCCCCTCCATACCAAATATAAGCTATATAGGCCTAATGGTTCTTGAGAAAAACTGTTTTAAGACTTACTATGGAGGGAAAGAGTTATTGCCCTGGCTTGGCACCTACATGTATTTGATGTGATGAACTTAATTGAACAAATCTGATTGTGAGACACCTAGGGAACATGCACACTGAACTATATAAACACAGTCCGTCTTTAATATGGAGAAGAAATCAATTGTTGATAGATGGATGGATAGACATCTCAACAGACAGACGGATGGAAGCCTGACAGATAGAAGACAAATTTAATCCAATATATACCCCCCCCCCAATTTTTCTTTGAATATTAGTCGTATGATTTCATCTGGATAAGTGGTGATTAAAACAATAATATGAAATGGCCAAACCTGAATTTAGTATGTCTGATATTTGAAGAATTAGGTCCCAAAAATGTGGATTTAATGACAATATTCTGTAAGGCAGGCTAGCATCACCAAATTCATCCTCAATCTGATTAGGCCTCAATGGCCAATAAAACCAAGGAACAGATCGAACTCCTACAGTTGAAGTTGGTGATACACACCCATTGAGCACCTCAATTATGCATTTTATCTTCTGCAAATTAGGGGGACATTGAAACTGAACAGGTGGAAAAAGTGACTAAATCAATGAAGTCCTACAGTTGAAGTTGGTGATACACACCCATTGAGCACCTCAATTATGCATTTTATCTTCTGCAAATTAGGGGGACATTGAAACTGAACAGGTGGAAATAGTGACTAAATCAAACTGTCAATTTGATACTTAGGATACTTCCCAGAAGATGAGGACTAAGCAGAATTAGGTCCCTGGCAGGTGTATTTGGTGATGCTAGCATGCTGTATGGGGTAGCAACACTAAATTCACCATCTGGGGACCTCACTATGTAAATGTCAGACACACTATTTCCAGACTTGAAGAAATCAAAGCCATTCACAGTATCATTGAATGTCAGTCATCACCTAACCATGGGAGCACCAGTTTGTTGTTAAATTGCTACAGATATGTTTAGATTAGAATAATACATGTCATCTGGCCAGTTTATATAATTAATGACCTGTACCTGTACATATATATATGCCTCTGTGGTGAGAAGAGGTAATAAATTGAGAGGTGATATGGCTTGGAAGGGATGTTGGTTGATGGCAGGGTTGGGTCTGGGCCACGTGGGAGGGGTGGGTGGGGGAGGGTGGAATGTTTCCATAATTTCATTAAAGAGTAAAGTGTCATAACTCTGCAGATGTTATAATGGTGTCACTTTTTTTCAAATTTTAAAACATGTTTAAAAAAAAAATTGTCCCAGAAGATGAGGCCTAAGCAGAATAAGGTAATTGAGGTGTATTTGGTTATGCTAGCCTGTTGTATGGGGTAGCAACACTAAATTCACCATCTGGGGACTTAATTCTGCAATGTCAGACACACTATGTTCAGGCTTGGAGAAATGAACAATGGACTATTCCTATTTATTCTTGTAGAATCTGGTAGAATAGTTGTTTAGCTAATGTCATGTCTTGTAATGACAGATGGTAAACTGGTCTGAAGCAAGCAGTCTTCAGCAAGAGTATCAGGTGACCACACTGTGATAAATTGGCTTTTTCAATAATACAGGCTTCAGTGTTCTCTTAAAAATTAATAGTGCATAGCAAAGAGGTGTGAATTATAAAGGGCCATAACTCTGTTAAAATATATCGGATCAAATCCATATTTTAACTTGATCTGTATATAAGTGTCAATAATTCATATACCAAATTTGGTGTTGATCAGATGAAAATTGTTTGAGTAATCCTGTCTTGGATGAATTCTATATCAAAACAAGAGTGGAAGGGGTTAAATAAACAATACCAAAATCCATACAGATGAAGAACGTGCTAAGAAAAATCTAGGTAAGAAATATGAGGCTGTGATGTGTCCTAAACAAAAATTAAAGGTCAAAATGCAAAAATTAAATTTTTTGTTTTTAAAGTTATGTCCCTAGCTCTGCCCCTATTTGAACAAATCTGAACCCCAGTCACCCAAGGTCTCTCTGTACCAAATATAAGCTAAATCGGCCAAATATTTTTGTAGAAGAAGTCATTGTAAGAATTACTATGAGTTATGGCCCTGTTTTCTCAACTGATTGACCGAGTGACCTCATTTGAACAAATCTGAACCCCAGTCACCCAATGTCTCTCTGTACCAAATATAAGCTAAATCGGCCAAATATTTTTGTAGAAGAAGTCATTGTAAGAATTACTATGAGTTATGTCCCTGTTTTCTCAACTAATTGACCGGGTGACCTCATTTGAACAAATCTGAATACCAGTCACCCAAGGACCCTCCATACCAAATATTAGCTAAATCGGCCCAATGTTTCTGAACAAGAAGTCGTTGTAAGAATTACTATGGAGGAATAGAGTTATGGCCCTGGCTTCGCAACTATTTGACCCAGTGACCTCATTTGAACAAATCTGAATGAGAGTCACCTAGGGAACATCCACACCAAATATGAACCAATTCGGTATGATGGTTTCAGAGGAGAAGATGTTTTTAAAAAAGTTGACGGACGGACAGACGGACGGACGCACGGACGGACGGACGACGGACGAGGAGTGATGACTATAGCTCCACCGGAGACTTCGTCTCAGGTGAGCTAAAAAGCCACTTGATTTTAGAGTTATCCTATATCCATCTTCTTATTCCGCAATTTTGTCCGAGATTATTGGTGGTGAAAAATAATATATTTCAAAAATCGATACCTGATCACTCTGAGCTTTGATGGGTGAGTTCCTCGACTCGAATCAAATATCTTTTTTACCCCTGAAGCCGATGAAATAGTAATTTGCGAGCGTTAATTCGGATTATGCATCTTTCCATTCATCCTTGGGACCACCCCATACTTTGAAGTTGATTATCGAGGAACAAACATAAACAAAGAAATATGTTCCCTGCCTTGTTTGTTCAATGTTATAAAGTTCATTATCAAAATATAACAAAATTCCCAAGTTTTGTACTGATGGAATAAGATTTCTACAGGCGCTAAGCAGAGTAAAGATTCATGACATGATCTAGGGGAGGGGGTTTCTTCATTTTCAACAAGATAGCTCCAGGCTGTTGACCCAACATTCAACAATAATTTGAACAAGGACTAAATCATGCCAGAAGCTCCCACAAAAATATTCATGATTGCCAATTACTCAATTAATAAATTCAATTGCAAGTCTATCACAGCTAGTGACAGTCAGTTGTGGTATTCAGTTATTAACAGACTTGTAATTATATTAAATTTAATTCATTAGTGAAAATTCATACATGTGTTAAGTACCTTATTAATAAATCATTTAAAATAAGTCTTCTTAAATATATCTCTTCATGATATTGATGATGTCCATCCCTCTCACGGCAGACCCCAGACTCCTATACTGAATACTAATAACAAATAGGTGGTTTTTCTGTTTACCAGCAGGTACCAGATAAGAAAATATGTATAGTGACAATGGAGTGAAATCTCCTGGAACTGTAAGATTTATCTCACAGTTTGTCATTGAGCATCAAATTGATTTTTTTTTGTCAAAATGACATATTTAGATATAATTCAGTCTCATACTTCTTGGTGAGCTGGGGTTATGGACAATATTTCAGCAGCAAAAATGTAATTATTTTCATATTTATAATAGTGTGAAATAACCATGGCTTCTATCCTATAGTTTTTATCTTGTACCCATGATTCACCTATGTTATTCAGGATTTATGGGAGGTGCTAGTATACCATCAGTAGTCAGAGTAATCAAAACTATGTGGTTCATTTATGAGACAAAATACCGAACCTGGAGGGTCGGAACTAAAACTAATTACAACAAAAATTGTCTATTTAGGAATAAAATCAATTAACCCTTTCATTATGGGAGCAGCATTCACCCTTCCATGATTGGAGCATTGGAAATATTGCAAAAAAAACCTGGGCTAATGCATTCTCTTATATATGGTAGTTTCCAGTAGGGATAGCCTATTAACCTGAGCGTTTACAGAATACATCTTCGACTCAAATTACTTATGTTTCTATATATTATCAATATTAGATCATTGTTATCACCGGAAATTTATTGAAAATGGCGTAGAGTACCCCTTTAAATGTAATTCTATTACGCTTCAGCATGATAGCATTACACTTAAGTGTAATTGGCTATTAAATATGAATTTGGCCTCCCATAGATACTGATGTATATTTGGTTAAACTTAAAATAGATTATGTTGCTGTCAACTGAGGATTCTGGAAGAGGTCCCCAGAGGGTGAATTTAGTGACGCTATCCCGCCCAGTATGCTAGCATCCCCCAAATACACCCTCTGGTGACTTCATTATGTTGAGATCTGAGGATTCGAAAAGATGTTGTTTTTTTTTTAGTAATTGAGTAAAATTGTTAATTGTAAACAATTATTACAGGGGGCGACCCATAACCCATTTAGCGTAAGCGAGAGACTATAACATAACATAACATAACATTTGTATTGACATAATACACCCACGCGGGGCAGTTGTCATAATACAGATAATTTAAACACAAGTGAAGACAATTTCATATAAAAAATATATATAACATGTACTTGTAACTCAACACTATATTCTCAATTATTTGCGGAAAACTGCCGAACCATGTTACAGATCAGATTGCATATGCTCGGGTGTTCAGCCTTCATGAGGAATATGAACTTTTCTATTTCATCAAAGTTTACGAAAATTGGTTGGTGAACTCCTATTTCAGTGAAAAATCTCTTCCGCAAATGGTTATGTTTTTCACATCTCATTATAAAGTGTTCTTCCGTTTCAATTTCATTTGCTTCACATTTTTTACATATGCGTTTCTCGTAAGGTATTTTTGGCTGAGCGTGTCGACCAACCTCTACCTGCAACTTATGATTGCTTACTCTATATGAAACTTAAAGATGCAGTATCCGAATTAACGCTCCCAAATTACTATTTCTTTGTCTTCGGGGGTAAAAACAATATTTGATTCGAGTCGAGGAACCCACCCATCAAAGCCGAGAGTGATCAGATATCGATTTTTTAAGTTTGTTATTTCTCGAGATGTGTAATAATATGTGCCCCAGAAACACGTGGTAAAACGGAGGGTCTCGGACAAAATTGGGAATGAAGATGGATAAATTTAAAATGTTGATAAATATATTTTTTTTTTGGAAATTTGATACCATATATAGTTGACAGTGGTTAGCATTATCTGGGACTAATATATTAGTCCCAGGCATTATTTTGTTGCAATAAATCGATTCTGATAACTAAAGCGTATTTTGAAGAGATGTTGTTGTTGTTGTTGTTGTATATTGATAGTATGGGGACCGTCTGATCGGATTGAGTACCTTTAATTGTAAACAATTATTACAGGGGGCGACTCAAACCCATTTAGCGTAAGTGAGAGACTATATGAAACATAAAGATGCATAATGCGAATTAACGCTCCCAAATTACTATTTCTTTGGCTTCGGGGGTAAAAAATATTTGATTCGAGTCGAGGAACCCACATATCGAAGCTCAGAGTGATCAGATATCAATTTTTGAAATTAGTTTTTTCTCGAAATGTGTACATATTTGTGGCTTGGAAAAAAGTCGTCAAACCGACGGTCTCGTGCAAAATTGCGGATGAAGATGGATAACTCTAAAATCAACTGGTAATACGGCCAAATTTCGTGATTACCAAGTGATAATACGACCATATTTCGTTTAACAACATGTTGATAAATAACACGTATTTGGAAATGTTATACCACAGTTGACAGTGGTTAGCATTATTGATTATTTTTTTGTAATTAATCGATTCTGATAAGCGTATTTTTTTTTAATGTTGTTGTTGTTGTTGTTGTTGTTGTTGTAACTTGATGATATGGGGACCGTCTGATAGGATTGAGTACCTTTAACTAATGTAGGACCTACGTAACTTGCAAGCACCAGAATGTCTTTGACAGAACAGCCCGAGAGGCCGCTCAGGCTATTTTGTCGAAAACAGCCCAATAGTTATATCCAGGTTATGCCATATACGGTAGAATAGCCTCGTCCATATCAATAACCATTGATGTATCTCACCGTATCGAATTGAGCGTTGGCACAAATTGCCACCATGTTAATCATTCCATCGACGGTCGAGGCTTGTCCTTTATATTTGGACATCTTGACGTATTTTAACATGGCCCACTCAGTCAACAACCTACATCGTCTCCATGATGTATACCACAGCTGGATGAACCAATATGGTCGTATTATCCTGAAATATATACATACAAGTCAAGAAAAATACATGTGTGTGTCAGCTGGGCAAACCAATACGTTGTAATATACTAAAATATGTAGATTCAAATATACAGTCATGAAAACAATTTATATGGCAAACACACATTTATTAAGGTCATTCCATGCTGCATTACATTTTGTTCCACGGCATACCACTCAATATGCCCTATCACTAACTCGCTGCGATTTTGGATCAATCAGGTCCGGTTCCGTGGTTTCATAGATTCACCCAACACCGGTTCCGTGGTTTCAATGCTACAGGTCAAAGTTTTGGAGTAGCATTTCCATATATGGAGCTTTTGAATTATCATGACTTCCATATATGGAAAGTTAAGTAAAACCACGGAACCGGACCTGGTGGATCCAAAATAGAGTTAGTGATAGGCCATATAAGCGAGCTAGATCACTCAGTCCCTACCATGTTGGATCCATCTATGCAGCCCCGTTCCGCGCATTCAGTGCTACATGTCAAAGTTCTGGAGTAGCATTCAATATATATGGTGCTTTTGAATATTCATGAATTCCATATATGTAATTCATTAATATTCAACACTCCATATATGGAATGATACTCCAGAACTTTGACATGTAGCACTTAATCCGCGGAATGGGGGCTGGATGGATCGAATAATTATGGTAGCGAATCAGTTATCTCGCTTATACACGCGATTCGTCTAATTAGAACACACAACATGTGATGATAGCTTGCAGATGGCATACAACGGGGGGGGGTGTCGCTGTCATAATCTGCCGATGTAGAACCACGTTCATCACGCGATTCAGATTCGTATCGAGGGTATAATTTCAACTTTTACAAAGACCGAATACACTGGAAGCAGAAAAGTTTTCTGCCAAGGTAAGTTCTGGATGCAGAAAACAACATTAGTCGAGTCGCTCTGCTCTGTCCATCTGTCCATCCGTCCGTCCATGCGAACATATCACCTTGTAATTTGGGTGTTAATTATCGGACTTAGTTGTCCTTTGGCGCAGCGCAATAATAGCACAGGTTGTGGGGGGGGGGGGGGTACCCACATACTATGGGTTTCGTCCATTAAACTTTGGGAAATACTATTCTGCTGCTTAGCGGCAGAATAAGAGCGTAATCTTATTATGCCGCTAGCGGCAGAATACCCTGTTTCATTGGTGCTTATACATTAGGCGCAGGTGAATGATGACGTCATATATTTTTTTCTCTATATTTTCTATAGATATGATCCAAATTATGGTGGCGTGAAAGTTTGTTTATTGTGAAATTGACACGTGACTTCCGGTTAGCAACTGTCTGGAGATTGTTAAATTGCGGCATCGGGAGTGGACCAAAGAGATGAAAATAAAATTGTCAACTTCACAACTTCCAAATAATTCCCATGCGATTTAGTTTCATTTAGACCAATTTCGTTAGATAACTTAATAAAAACCAGAGAAGACGTCATGACACGGTTCGAATATATTTGGAATAGTGATAGGTCAATATGAGCACGATACACTGGGTTTTATCCATTGATTTCCTCAGAGTGATGGACCTTCTTGGATTTAACTAGAGGTGTGACTGTCCCAATGGGACTAAGGATACCCCCCGTATTTTTAAAATACTAAGATGTTTCACATATCAGTAAACATTTAGTTAATATAATAAAATAAAAGTTCCCATTGCAGGTGCACAACCCTAACCCTAATCTTAAACCTATTGACCGAAAAATGTAGGAATAAAAGCTCGGACAAAAGTATGCATGTTGCGAAAATGTTCTAAGTCGAAAAAGGGGAACAACTCCACCAAAAAATGTCCGACAGACGTCATAATCGCAGGCACACAGGTTCCCATGGTACTAAATATCTGCGCCAAGTTAAAAAAATTGACCTAAAAATTTAGAAATAAAAGCTCGGACAAAATTATACATGTTTCGAAAATTTTCAAGTCGAAAAAGGGGGAATAACTCCACCAAAAACAGTCCGACAGACGTCATAATCGCAGGTGCACAGGTTCCCATTGTGGTTGATGTCTGTGCCAAGTTTCACGGAAATTGATCAAAAAACGACTGAGAAAAACTCTGGACAAATTTATGTCCACGGAGGGACGGACGGACGACGGGCGGACGGACGGACAATCTGATTCCAATATACCCCCCCCCCCCCCTAACTTCGTTGCGGGGGTATAAAAACAATTTATTTTCCATCCATACAACCATATAGTAGTCCCTACTCTCTAAACAAAGCGTCGGGGGCATACGCTTTACATTTCTCTTTTTCTAATAAGTTTCAACATTCAAACTCAAATTCTCTGTTGGATATTGATACAATCATATGGAATAAGTGAAATACAAAACTAAATTGATGATATTGAATTACATACGGCCGGCAAATATATAAGCTACCGGTATATTGTTTGTTGTTGTTTTGCATCCGTTCGTCCGTCTGTGTGTCCATCCGTACATGCGTGCGTCTGAATCGATGTCCACTACTATGAGGATGGGTTCAATCGTTCTGTTCGGGTTTTCCATTCTACAGATATTCATCTTTGTTTATCTGGAATTGTTGGACCCCCCCCCGGTACAATATCCTTTATCTCCCATGCTATTCACCCTATCCTATTGAAATGTGAACAAATTGAGAACATGGAAAATACAGCATATAATTATTGTGGTAGTTTGTTAGGTGGTAGATTGTTAACCCGATGGTTTAACAAAACATACTTCTGACTTATCGCTTCGTTGGAAACAATCTGGGCTCAGATTTAAAAAAATGAAATATTTCTATCGAATGTATGTTCTAATCGGCTTGAGGGACACAGACTGGATTGGAAACTAAAATTTACCATCTGCAAAAATATGCAAACTTGTACTCGTGGTCAATTTCTCTGAAACTTTGCACAGATAGTTAGGCCAAAACAAAAATGACCTGTGTTCTGGTAACCCGCCCGCCCCTCTTCAAAGGCCCCGGTGGTGTTTACTACTTGTTATCTCACCTGAGACGAATGAGTTGATTTCAACTCTTAAACATATCCTGAGAAAACACTAAACCATTGGATCTCATAGTGAGAGGTTAAGATACATAATCCGATTTCACGCCCCTAAATTACTGTGTCTACATTGTTTACATTCTGTTTCCATGGCAACGGCATCACTTTCACATTTTACAGCAGGGCGGAACATGAAGCCTACATCTTCTACTTTCATATGATGTATAATTTTTCCGTGTGTAAAGAAAAAAATTAAACTCGAAAAATACCCCCGTCTTATCTATCAAACATGATTCCTCCCGATTCCACTTCATCTGGTTACAATTTTAGGCATGTTAGTATCCACCCGCCTGGCAGCAACAGAGACATTTACATGAATACTTTTCTGCCTTCGGCTATACGAGCATGGAATAGTTTATCGAATTCAATAAAATCGTCAAACACACTCGAAGAATTTAAGCGTAAACTAAACAATGATCGTGCGAAAATTGCAAATTTTTATCTTCAGTGTTATTCCAGGAAAGCCCAAATATATCATACTCGTATCAGATTAGGTTGCAGCAACCTGAACCGTGACCTTGTTATTAATCACTTGAAAGAATCACCACTGTGTCAATGCGGTAGTTTTGAAACTGAATCAGCTCACCATTTCTTCTTCCAATGCCCCCTTTACGCCAGAATTAGATCAGAACTTCTAAAGCCCCTGTCACACTCAGGTCGGCGCTCTCATTGCGCTGCAAAAGTATCAAAGCGCCCACCTAAACGCACTAAGGTCTCCAAGAACCGATTGGTGACGCAGTGGACACTGGCTACAACGGGCGAGGATCTTCATGGTCGCACATAGGTGCCAGAGCGCCGCGCTTGTTTTATGCATGCACAAAACAAGCGCAGAGGCTCGGCGTTCTGACCAGGACGTAATGCTGTCGCCGTGACAGCGCAAAGCAAAGCGCCAAGCGAGCGACGTGAGCGTTATGTGGACGTAGCAAAAGCGCATATTATCTTCTCGTGGTCGCAGCAAGAAATTAATCTTGTCTTTTGCGACTACAGTAAGCTTAATCAAATTCTCACTACGTGCCTTTCCCGTCCTTAATACGCTCAATGAGGCTATGTCCAAAACTTATTGCGCTCTTTCCGAGGATTAGATAGTGTATGATATCTACACCCGTGCGCATGGCCTGGTCATGTGGTGTTATGGACTGGTTCCCGCTCATAGAACGTCCACATTGTGCTGCCACTGCGACTCTGGCGCTCAATTTACGCCCAAGCGTTATACATGGCGTTCTTCCGGCGTTTACAGCAGGTTTACAGTACGATCCCACTTTGAAATGCGGTCTGCCCATACCACTGTCACACTCCGCTGTGATCAGGCTGGCGTTTGCTTTGAGTTGAGTATCAAAATACGAATAACTCACAGTGGAAGTGCGGAAAATTGTCAGAAATTTTCAATCTGTTAAAACAAGAGAACCAATGTCAGAAATGGTAACGCGCTCAAGATCATATATTATAAACCCAAGAATGTAATTGTAGAATATAAAACATATTGGTTTTGCGAATGACCAACTCAGAATTCCGTTAAGTAACAATAACAACCAGCACCTAATTAACGAACCGGTGGCCGACTCGACCGTCTCCGATCACAACCCCCAGTGGGCTGCAGACATTTCTTTCATTTGTAATTGACATATAGTTTATCACAAACCAAAAATCAACATTAATCAACGTTGATTAACACAATAAACGAAATTGAATTTCCCCAACTACATGCAGCTTTTACGGGACTCGGCCTCCAGCTCGCAGTTTGACTTTTAATCATCCCAAAAATTCCCATTCTATAAATAAAACTAATAAAACACCCATGCTCCTATCCCGCTTATCACGTTTTCATCGCGCTTTTTGTACGACCCAGATGCGGACTGGACCAAAAAACTGGCCCGGGAAATGAATATAATACCGGCCCATCTGCATCATCTGCATCTGCATCCCCCTTGAATCAGAATCTGTTCGGGGGGGGGGGGGGTGTCCTTGGAAAATTCCAACTGCACCAACTGATACTGAAAAAGACAAAATATACATGTTTTTTTGCACCCCTTGCACCTAAGTGCTCTGGCCTAATATCCGATATATTCATAAACCATGGTCCTATATATTCCCGGTATGAGACCATTAAGATATTTTTACCTGAAAAATTGCATAAATTCTAACATCTAGCGGTCTAACTCCAGACAAATGCACACGGCTACGGACAAGAGACCAGGATACACCGGGCTGCCTATGGTTGTTCGGCCCGGGGTGAGAAAATTTTGAAAACTATACAAGAAAATCGCTAATCCTAGCATCTAGACTGGCCTCAACTGAAGCGTTCCTATTGTGTTGGAAATTTCAATTGGGGGAGGGTCCGGGAGGGGTGCGTGAGAATTTTTTTTGGATTTACAGCTGGGAGTTACCGTTAAAATCTCGAGATTAACGGGTTCTTTACGTGGTGTTATATGATGCTGACAAGTTCATTTAATGACAAAATTACGATTAGCCAATTAGGCTGGTTAAACAACACATGTGGCGGCCCACATCGGCTCCATTTGCGGCCCAACCATATATACCCCCCCCCCCCCAGCACGGCCTCCGGCCCATCGGAAATTTTCCCGGTCTCCCGATCGGCCAGTCCGCCTCTGGTACGACCCATTGCGTTCCTGCTTTGTCAAGGTTACAATACACCAAATGAATTACATAGGCCTCAGTGTTAACAAATCCCGCTGGCCTGTATTCGCAGCAAAGCTTTGACCGTGCACGAGTATTTAAAATTAAAGAACGTCCTTTTAGACACATGGAAATGTGCCCAAAAGTAAACGTGGTGGATCACACTGCAGCTTGACAAACGTCACACTACCCTTAACATTGAGGAAAAAATGATATCGAAAAAAACACAAACACCTCCCATAAATTATTCGCCATTTGCACAGCCATAACCGTTCACCATGCATGTTGCTATATTTGATGTGTCTCGACGGAAAACACTTTTGTGCATTTTTTTTCGTGCACTTTTCATCCATGTATCATTGACCATTCAGCTGCCAGAATTTTGTTTATGCTGATCCTAGCTTGGTAGTGCCAGGGGAAATCACTCTACTAATTTGTATTTGGTGTATATATTGTAACCTCAAGTCTCACGCTCTCACTGCGTTTCCTCCACGCCGTAAACGCTCTTAATATGTTCAAGTCGTTGTCATTGCGTTGTTAGTACGCTTTGTGCTGTCATGGCGACGGTACTACGCCTTGTCAGAACGCCGAACCTCTGCGCTTGTTTTGTGCACGCACAAAACAAGCGCGGCGCTCTGACGCTCTGGGGCGATCACGGAGATCCTCTCCCGTCACCAATACGTTCTTGGATACCTTACTGCGCTTTGCTTGGCGCTTTGGTTATTTTTCAGCGCAATGCAAGCGCCGGCCTGATCGCAGCGGAGTGTGACAGTAGTTTAGTCGGACAGCTAATCTATTGCGGAGTGTTGGGTATTTTCCCCACAACCTAAAAACTGACAATGACTGGAGAACGCAGGAGACGCTATCTACACGCTCCGCGCCCACGCAGAGAACGTTTTGCGAACTTATTGAGAACGTACTAGCATCACAATGACAGCGACTTGAACGCACTAAGAGCGTGAGACTTGACAAAGTAGGAGCATACTTTGTTTTAAAAGTTTGACAATTTTCGACAGTTTTCGGCGCTCCTCCTGCGTGTTACTGATATGTTGGTACTTTTGCAGCGCAGTGAGAGCGCCGGCCTGAGTGTGACAGGGGTTTAAGTAACTTACCAGTAAGTATGATAACAACCGATGTTCTATTGTACGGATCTCTCGAACTTCCAAACAAATTAAATTCCGAAATATTCTTGGCGGTTCAGAAGTTTATTTCAGATAGTGGCCGTTTCTCATAATCACTTAAGGTAACGCGGCTAGATTTCCATTCGATTTGAATGAAACGCTTTTTCTCCTCCGTGGCCGTGACGCATTCATGCAAGTGATTTCCCCACTGAACGGATGTTTTTTGTGTTATTTTGTATCGAATGTATGTTGTGTCAAACCTCTCTCTCTCTCTCTCTCTTTCTCTTTCACACTCTCCCCTCTCTCTCTCTCTCTCTCATTCTCTTTCATTCCCTTTCTCACCCTTAACTTCCGTATTACAATGTAATACCGTATCTCAATCCTAAATAATATTCCAATCAATCAAATCTATATATCCCGTCTGCTTTACCCCAAGTGATATTTGTGTCACTTGAGGTAACATTTATTCCACGAGGAGAGGACTTTAAAAAAAGCATTTCGCTTGTTGTCCAATCCTCTTCATAAATCTATATATTTATACATGTATATTATGTTTATGTCATATGTTTGATTTTTTGAAATAAATATTGTTTACACCAAAAATAAGCCCCGTTGGGGCCAAGACCGCTCATCTAGTCCTTGGCTGATGTGAATAGGGGCAGTGTTATGTAATTTAAAACTACACGCCAACCTCAAATACTTCAACCCTTCAAGTTGGTTACTGATATGTGCATTCCTGTGATAATACATTTGGTAAATTATCATTAATAGATATAACAGGTAGCTACGTCCCTGTTTAGAACTGGTTGTCTTAAGTGATTTTGACGAGTAATGACTGTTGCATTTTTTGCAGTCATGTGAGCGCCTCAATAGACATTTACTGTCTTCTAGTTTAAATGATTTTGTAAAAGTAAAAAAAGAAGAAAAGAACAATGAAGTGTTCAAAAAGAAAAAAAACTTACAAATATTTTAGTTGAGTTATCACCATGGTAACCTGTGAACCTGCGATTACGAGATTGGTTGGACGTATTTTAGTTGAGTTATCACCATGGTAACCTGAGCACCTGCGATTACGAGATTGGTTGGACGTATTTTAGTCGAGTTATCACCATGGTAACCTGTGAACCTGCGATTACGAGATTGGTTGGACGTATTTTAGTCGAGTTATCACCATGGTAACCTGTGAACCTGCGATTACGAGATTGGGTGGACGTATTTTAATTGAGTTATCACCATGGTAACCTGTGAACCTGCGATTACGAGATTGGTTGGACGTATTTTAGTTGAGTTATCACCATGGTAACCTGTGAACCTGCGATTACGAGATTGGTTGGACGTATTTTAATTGAGTTATCACCATGGTAACCTGTGAACCTGCGTTTATGAGATTGGTTGGCCGTATTTTAATTGAGTTATCACCATGGTAACCTGTGAACCTGCGATTACGAGATTGGTTGGACGTATTTTAGTTGAGTTATCACCATGGTAACCTGTGAACCTGCGATTACGAGATTGGTTGGACGTATTTTAGTTGAGTTATCACCATGGTAACCTGTGAACCTGCGTTTATGAGATTGGTTGGCCGTATTTTAATTGAGTTATCACCATGGTAACCTGTGAACCTGCGATTACGAGATTGGTTGGACGTATTTTAATTGAGTTATCACCATGGTAACCTGTGAACCTGCGATTATGAGATTGGTTGGACGTATTTTAGTTGAGTTATCACCATGGTAACATGAGCACCTGCGATTACGAGATTGATTGGACATATTTTAGTTGAGTTATCACCATGGTAACCTGTGCACCTTCGTTTACGAGATTGGTTGGACATATTTTAGTTGAGTTATCACCATGGTAACCTGTGAACCTGCGATTATGAGATTGGTTGGACGTATTTTAGTTGAGTTATCACCATGGTAACATGTGCACCTGCGATTACGAGATTGATTGGACATATTTTTGTTGAGTTATCACCATGGTAACCTGTGCACCTTCGTTTACGGGATTGGTTGGACGTATTTCAGTCGAGTTATTGCCATGGTAACCTGTGCACCTGCGATTACGAGATTGGGTGGACGTATTTCAGTTGAGTTATCACCATGGTAACATGTGCACCTGTGATTACGCGGTTGGTTGGACGTATTTTAGTTGAGTTATCACCATGGTAACCTGTGAACCTGCGATTATGAGATTGGTTGGACGTATTTCAGTCGAGTTATCACCATGGTAACCTGTGCACATTTGATTACGAGATCGGTTGGACGTATTTTAGTTGAGTTATCACCATGGTAACCTGTGAACCTGCGATTACGAGAATGGTTGGACGTATTTTAGTTGGGTTATCACCTTGGTAACCTGTGAACCTGCGATTACAATATTGGGTGGACGTATTTTAGTTGAGTTATCACCATGGTAGCCTGTGCACCTTCGATTACGAGATTGGGTGGACGTATTTTAGTTGAGTCATCACCATGGTAACCTGTGCACCAGCGTTTATGAGATTGGTTGGACGTATTTCAGTCGAGTTATCACCATGGTAACCTGTGCACCTGCGATTACGAGATTGATTGGACATATTTGTATTGAGTTATCACCACGGTAACCTGTGCACCTGCGTTTACGAGATTGGTTGGACGTATTTTAGTTGCGTTATCACCAAGGTAACCTGAGCATCTGCGATTACGAGATTGGGTGGACGTATTTTAGTTGAGTTATCACCATGGTAACCTGTGCACATTTGATTACGAGATCGGTTGGACGTATTTTAGTTGAGTTATCACCATGGTAACCTGTGAACCTGCGATTACGAGAATGGTTGGACATATTTTAGTTGAGTTATCACCATGGTAACCTGTGCACCTGCGTTTATGAGATTGGTTGGCCGTATTTTAGTTGAGTTATCACCATGGTAACCTGTGCACCTGCGATTACGATATTGATTGGACATTATTTTAGTTGAGTTATCACCATGGTAACCATGTAACGTTTTTGCTATGTATTTTATTTTACCATCATGTCCATCCGTATTGACCAATGGGCGCGAACTACATTCCCGTTATATTAGGACTCGATCAGTGTAATGTGCGAACAGTGACTTATGTATATGTATACACATACATCTACAACATGATAAAGTAGATCTCTACATTTAAGAAGATGATAAAATTATTTGCCCATCCTTATGATATACATTGGAATATTCTGTTTTTTTTTCATTTCTAGAGATGTTCTGATAATATGAGCAGACGATAGGCAGAACAAAATCCTGTGAGATTCTCCCTGGACCATATTCATTCTTTTGTACGGACCGATGTTTACAAATAAGTTCAACAAACGGCTAAAATAAAATGCCCCCCCCCCCCACCCTGTGAACCTGCGATTACGAGATTGATTGGACATATTTTAGTTGAGTTATCACCATGGTAACCTGTGAACCTGAGATTACGAGATTGGTTGGACATATTTTAGTTGAGATATCACCATGGTAACCTGTGAACCTGCGATTACGAGACTGGTTGGACGTATTTTAGTTGAGATATCACCATGGTAACCTGTGAACCTGCGATTACGAGATTGGTTGGACATATTTTAGTTGAGTTATCACCATGGTAACCTGTGAACCTGCGATTATGAGATTGGTTGGACGTATTTTAGTTGAGATATCACCATGGTAACCTGTGAACCTGCGATTACGAGATTGGTTGGACATATTTTAGTTGAGTTATCACCATGGTAACCTGTGAACCTGCGATTATGAGATTGGTTGGACGTATTTTAGTTGAGTTATCACCATGGTAACATGTGCACCTGCGATTACGAGATTGATTGGACATATTTTAGTTGAGTTATCACCATGGTAACCTGTGCACCTTCGTTTACGAGATTGGTTGGACATATTTTAGTTGAGTTATCACCATGGTAACCTGTGAACCTGCGATTATGAGATTGGTTGGACGTATTTTAGATGAGTTATCACCATGGTAACATGTGCACCTGCGATTACGAGATTGATTGGACATATTTTAGTTGAGTTATCACCATGGTAACCTGTGAACCTGCGATTACGATATTGATTGGACGTATTTTAATTGAGTTAGCACCATGGTAACCTGTGAACCTGCGATTACGATATTGATTGGACGTATTTTAGTTGAGTTATCACCATGGTAACCTGTGAACCTGCGATTACGAGATTGGTTGGACATATTTTAGTTGAGTTATCACCATGGTAACCTGTGCACCTGCGTTTATGAGATTGGTTGGCCGTATTTTAGTTGAGTTATCACCATGGTAACATGTGCACCTGCGATTACGATATTGATTGGACATTATTTTAGTTGAGTTATCACCATGGTAACCATGTAACGTTTTTGCTATGTATTTTATTTTACCAACATGTCCATCCGTATTGACCAATGGGCGCCAACTACATTCCCGTTATATTAGGACTCGATCAGTGTAATGTGCGAAAAGTGACTTATGTATATGTATACACATACATCTACAACATGATAAAGTAGATCTCTACATTTAAGAAGATGATAAAATTATTTGCCCATCCTTATGATATACATTGGAATATTCTTTTTTTTTTTCATTTCTAGAGATGTTCTGATAATATGAGCAGACGATAGGCAGAACAAAATCCTGTGAGATTCTCCCTGGACCATATTCATTCTTTTGTACGGACCGATGTTTACAAATAAGTTCAATAAACGGCTAAAATAAAATGCCCCCCCCCCCCCACCCTGTGAACCTGCGATTACGAGATTGATTGGACATATTTTAGTTGAGTTATCACCATGGTAACCTGTGAACCTGCGATTACGAGATTGATTGGACATATTTTAGTTGAGTTATCACCATGGTAACCTGTGAACCTGAGATTACGAGATTGGTTGGACATATTTTAGTTGAGATATCACCATGGTAACCTGTGAACCTGCGATTACGAGACTGGTTGGACGTATTTTAGTTGAGATATCACCATGGTAACCTGTGAACCTGCGATTACGAGATTGGTTGGACATATTTTAGTTGAGTTATCACCATGGTAACCTGTGAACCTGCGATTATGAGATTGGTTGGACGTATTTTAGTTGAGTTATCACCATGGTAACATGTGCACCTGCGATTACGAGATTGATTGGACATATTTTAGTTGAGTTATCACCATGGTAACCTGTGCACCTTCGTTTACGAGATTGGTTGGACATATTTTAGTTGAGTTATCACCATGGTAACCTGTGAACCTGCGATTATGAGATTGGTTGGACGTATTTTAGTTGAGTTATCACCATGGTAACATGTGCACCTGCGATTACGAGATTGATTGGACATATTTTAGTTGAGTTATCACCATGGTAACCTGTGCACCTTCGTTTACGGGATTGGTTGGACGTATTTCAGTCGAGTTATTGCCATGGTAACCTGTGCACCTGCGATTACGAGATTGGGTGGACGTATTTCAGTTGAGTTATCACCATGGTAACATGTGCACCTGTGATTACGCGGTTGGTTGGACGTATTTTAGTTGAGTTATCACCATGGTAACCTGTGAACCTTTGATTACGAGGTTGGTTAACACATTGCAGTCGAGTTATCACCATGGTAACCTATGAACCTGCGATTATGAGATGGGTTGGACGTATTTTAGTTGGGTTATCACCATGGTAACCTGTGAACCTGCGATTATGAGATTGGTTGGACGTATTTCAGTCGAGTTATCACCATGGTAACCTGTGCACATTTGATTACGAGATCGGTTGGACGTATTTTAGTTGAGTTATCACCATGGTAACCTGTGAACCTGCGATTACGAGAATGGATGGACGTATTTTAGTTGGGTTATCACCTTGGTAACCTGTGAACCTGCGATTACAATATTGGGTGGACGTATTTTAGTTGAGTTATCACCATGGTAGCCTGTGCACCTTCGATTACGCGATTGGGTGGACGTATTTTAGTTGAGTTATCACCATGGTAACCTGTGCACCAGCGTTTATGAGATTGGTTGGACGTATTTCAGTCGAGTTATCACCATGGTAACCTGTGCACCTGCGATTACGAGATTGATTGGACATATTTGTATTGAGTTATCACCACGGTAACCTGTGCACCTGCGTTTACGAGATTGGTTGGACGTATTTTAGTTGCGTTATCACCAAGGTAACCTGAGCATCTGCGATTACGAGATTGGGTGGACGTATTTTAGTTGAGTTATCACCATGGTAACCTGTGCACATTTGATTACGAGATCGGTTGGACGTATTTTAGTTGAGTTATCACCATGGTAACCTGTGAACCTGCGATTACGAGAATGGTTGGACATATTTTAGTTGAGTTATCACCATGGTAACCTGTGCACCTGCGTTTATGAGATTGGTTGGCCGTATTTTAGTTGAGTTATCACCATGGTAACCTGTGCACCTGCGATTACGATATTGATTGGACATTATTTTAGTTGAGTTATCACCATGGTAACCATGTAACGTTTTTGCTATGTATTTTATTTTACCATCATGTCCATCCGTATTGACCAATGGGCGCGAACTACATTCCCGTTATATTAGGACTCGATCAGTGTAATGTGCGAAAAGTGACTTATGTATATGTATACACATACATCTACAACATGATAAAGTAGATCTCTACATTTAAGAAGATGATAAAATTATTTGCCCATCCTTATGATATACATTGGAATATTCTGGTTTTTTTTTCATTTCTAGAGATGTTCTGATAATATGAGCAGACGATAGGCAGAACAAAATCCTGTGAGATTCTCCCTGGACCATATTCATTCTTTTGTACGGACCGATGTTTACAAATAAGTTCAACAAACGGCTAAAATAAAATGCCCCCCCCCCCCCCCCCCACCCTGTGAACCTGCGATTACGAGATTGATTGGACATATTTTAGTTGAGTTATCACCATGGTAACCTGTGAACCTGAGATTACGAGATTGGTTGGACATATTTTAGTTGAGATATCACCATGGTAACCTGTGAACCTGCGATTACGAGACTGGTTGGACGTATTTTAGTTGAGATATCACCATGGTAACCTGTGAACCTGCGATTACGAGATTGGTTGGACATATTTTAGTTGAGTTATCACCATGGTAACCTGTGAACCTGCGATTATGAGATTGGTTGGACGTATTTTAGTTGAGATATCACCATGGTAACCTGTGAACCTGCGATTACGAGATTGGTTGGACATATTTTAGTTGAGTTATCACCATGGTAACCTGTGCACCTGCGATTATGAGATTGGTTGGACGTATTTTAGTTGAGTTATCACCATGGTAACATGTGCACCTGCGATTACGAGATTGATTGGACATATTTTAGTTGAGTTATCACCATGGTAACCTGTGCACCTTCGTTTACGAGATTGGTTGGACATATTTTAGTTGAGTTATCACCATGGTAACCTGTGAACCTGCGATTATGAGATTGGTTGGACGTATTTTAGTTGAGTTATCACCATGGTAACATGTGCACCTGCGATTCCGAGATTGATTGGACATATTTTAGTTGAGTTATCACCATGGTAACCTGTGCACCTTCGTTTACGGGATTGGTTGGACGTATTTCAGTCGAGTTATTGCCATGGTAACCTGTGCACCTGCGATTACGAGATTGGGTGGACGTATTTCAGTTGAGTTATCACCATGGTAACATGTGCACCTGTGATTACGCGGTTGGTTGGACGTATTTTAGTTGAGTTATCACCATGGTAACCTGTGAACCTTTGATTACGAGGTTGGTTAACACATTGCAGTCGAGTTATCACCATGGTAACCTATGAACCTGCGATTATGAGATGGGTTGGACGTATTTTAGTTGGGTTATCACCATGGTAACCTGTGAACCTGCGATTATGAGATTGGTTGGACGTATTTCAGTCGAGTTATCACCATGGTAACCTGTGCACATTTGATTACGAGATCGGTTGGACGTATTTTAGTTGAGTTATCACCATGGTAACCTGTGAACCTGCGATTACGAGAATGGTTGGACGTATTTTAGTTGGGTTATCACCTTGGTAACCTGTGAACCTGCGATTACAATATTGGGTGGACGTATTTTAGTTGAGTTATCACCATGGTAGCCTGTGCACCTTCGATTACGAGATTGGGTGGACGTATTTTAGTTGAGTTATCACCATGGTAACCTGTGCACCAGCGTTTATGAGATTGGTTGGACGTATTTCAGTCGAGTTATCACCATGGTAACCTGTGCACCTGCGATTACGAGATTGATTGGACATATTTGTATTGAGTTATCACCACGATAACCTGTGCACCTGCGTTTACGAGATTGGTTGGACGTATTTTAGTTGCGTTATCACCAAGGTAACCTGAGCATCTGCGATTACGAGATTGGGTGGACGTATTTTAGTTGAGTTATCACCATGGTAGCCTGTGCACCTTCGATTACGAGATTGGGTGGACGTATTTTAGTTGAGTTATCACCATGGTAACCTGTGAACCTGCGATTACGAGATTGGTTGGACGTATTTTAGTTGAGTTATCACCATGGTAACCTGTGAACCTTCGATTACGAGATTGGTTGGACGTATTTTAGTTGAGTTTTCACCATGGTAACCTGTGCACCTGCGATCACGAGATTGGTTGGGCGTATTTTAGTTAAGTTATCACCATGGTAACCTGTGCACCTGCGATTACCAGATTGGTTGGGCGTATTTTAGTGCAGTTATCACCCTTTTTTATTTAACAATTTCTTTTTAATAGTTGTTTATTTCTTTTTTAATAGTTGTCTATCAACCTACATGTGTATATTGTCCCTGATACCAAATTACGTACACAACTCTAGTTAACCCTTCCATGATGGGAGCTGCGCTGGCGCAACATTAAATACTCTGTACCAATCAGGCACGTACAGACAGGGGTGTCTCACACCCCAACCCATCCCCAATAATGAGGACAATAATTTTCAATAGTTGGAAATTTCATGATAGATCTGAGTGTTTCAATCAGAATTAGTTATTTTCCGACTCCGAATTTCTGCCGGTTGTTTATTTTCCGACTCGCAATTCCAATTCTCAATACTCGTCACCGATTTTCCAATTCCGGAACTGTACACATTGTATTTTCCGACTTCGAATTCCGTCATTTTGATTGGCCGCTGAGCGGGGAGGTAACACCAGAGCCGAATAAAGTGACAGTTACAACGCAAAAGAATATAAGCTAAAACACTTTATAAAATTTTACAGGTTTGAACAAATTGCGAAATGTGTTTTGTACTACCGCGAATAACAGGGGAGATCGTTTACTCGTATGAATCTACGTCAATACAAATTTCCTGCATTTCAATAAAGGAACTGTTTCAATTCTGAGTTATTGAGTGCTATGTACGAGATAATGTTTTTTTTAAATAATGAATAATTAAGGGAAAGTGTTTTTTTTTTAATTGTTTTTTTTACAATTTTAACCATTTTGCTACTGCCAGTGCAATAAGGAGAATCCCGTACAGAAAAGTTATCCCACTTTCAAGTTCGGTAACTCTGAACATAATAAATACTCCACCGGTGAATGTGGCGCTTTATTCTTCCCGCATGTTGGCTTGGCGGTAATTGTGAGATTGGTTTACGATTGTACATCACATTTTTGATCTTTCTAGATCATATTTTGTTATTTTGTTTACTGTTCTTCCCTCACTAAACCCCCAGAAACAGTCGAATAGTACCGTACTCGATTGGAATCGGTAAATCTCCACTGCATAAGATCCCAGATACAGGAGGGATAACTCCAAATTCACACAACGCAACACATATTTTTCCTAAGTATTTTAAATAACCGTATATATATGATCATCTTACCAATAAAAACTAGGTTTTAAATATTTATTTAAACTTTTATCAAGAGGGATATGATCCTGAACACAACAGAAAAGAACTTAATGTTAATTTTCGTTAGAATAACGTTGCGTTATTCTCAGTCAGTCAGAATTTACTGACGAACACCAGGACATACCAAAATATTTTTGAGTTGGGTTCATAAAAACTGTGTTCTCATGTGTTATTTGAGCACACTAAATACACGGGGGTCAATGTTGGAAGGTTGAGAATTCCGTAGGTTAAATTGGTCTCTCACGGGGAACAAATTGCCTATCCTGGGGTGCACACTAAACATTGCGGGTTTAAGATTCGAGGGTAAGTTAATTGGAGACTTGATTCCATAGTTTTGCGTGGCAACGAGGGGTCGTTTTAAATCTCACTGAGACTCATTTGAACTCTCCCGGGAGATATTACTTAATTGGAGGAACGAGATGTGGAATTTGGGGGGTTCCGCAAAAAACGTGCTAATCTCATTGGTGCACGTGATATATTTGGAGACTCGCTTTCAGATTCACATTTTATAGATCATGGCGGACGATTTTGTCTCCGGAAAATTGGTTGAATGGGGCCTCTCCGCCCTCTCGGCGGATCTGCAACAACGATTTAGTGGTAAGTATTTTTTGTATCCATGTAGGTAACACAGATAACGAAACTTGAACTGTGTTTGTTATTGCATGATGGCCATGCAAATGTTTCAAAAATCAAATTGAGAGCATGTGTGTAGTTAACAGTCTAAAAATAGAATGTGTCGATCGAACACATTTGTGATCGAGGTGAGACGACTTAAAATAACTCGGAATTAGGAAAATGTTGCATTCCACAATGACAATGTCATGTTGCAATATTGCCTTGACACATTTCTGGGACTGCACCATATTCATAATTCATATAAAATTCAAGACAATAAACTATAAATTATCTCTGTAGAAATTAGAATCTTCACAATCAAATCGTTTCGTTTTTTCCTCGTTTTGCATCTGTCGCCGTGGAAACCCAATACTTCACTTTTCACCACAACAAAAAAAAAACCGCAAATTTCTACTATATACACGATAAGAAGAAGAATAGACTATATATATATATCGATAATGTATTGGAACATGTATCAATAACACTTTATAGCAGGCAGCTAATTTTGGCTTGACATTTTCTTGTTCAGGTGATTTAGATCTACTGATTATTATTACCACTTTATAGGGCGTTCTCTAGTCTAGGCCATTGATAATGTTTTTCGGGGCGTTCCAAATAGCGTATTGTTACCAAAACAGCGGGCCGCGTGCCGATAATGAGAAGCCTAGTTCAATATCGGCCCGCCGCCCGGAAACTATAGATCTCGTTTATTATCGTGAGAGTTACGTCCCTTCAACTTCCGATTATTATATGGCGTGTTTATTTCAAGAAAATAATGGGAAGATGTATCCGATTTCCTCGACACAAAAGTGGTTTTATGATTGGAATTCACGCCATACGATTGAATTATTGTATCAAGCGTAAGTACAATGTATGCATTGATACTTTTAGCTGTCAACCTCTCATTGGTTGTTACGCGTCTCCAATGCTGGGTTTTCCCCTGTCCTATTTTCGAGACTCCGTCAGTCCGTGTCAGCTGACAAGTCAAATGATATCAAACTTAAATGTTCTTGAAAATATTTCTCTCTTAATCTACCGGTACTTCATTATTCCACTAAATCCTCAAATGGGTCAAATGTCCAAAACTGTGGTAATAATAGTAATAACATGATTTCATCGGGCATTATGGTTTATTAACGGCCCTCTGGAATGATTAACAGCCCTCGGGCCTATTATCGTCCCTCGACTTCGTCTCGGGCCGCTAATAGGCCCTTGGGCTGTTAATCATTCCAGCCGGGCCGTTAATAAACCATAATTAACGCCCTCAAAAATCATGTTATTGTTATATTATTTTGTCATGTACACTGTACAGTACAGGTCGGGCAAACATCCAAAACGGTCTAGTACTTAGCTCGTTTTGTCTACTGTCGCCCGATTGAGCTACGTTTTTAATGTGATTTACACACCTTTTTGCGGATAGTCAGCTCAAGCAGTGACTGGAACTCGCCCCATTAATCTCTTGCTCGAGATGTTCCCTTTTGACCTATTTTAACTCACCAAACAAACAACGTTTTAGCAGCAACCTATTGATCATACTTCCGGGAATAGTTCCATCTTCGGTGATGAATATTGTATTACATTTCAAGGTATTCCTCATTGCACAAGAGTGTTATTAAACCATTATGACCAACATTGACCGCTGTAGAAAATTTTCACACAAAATTAACGTCGCCGTGTCGACAAAAGGCATTGCAGTTGAGAGTGGCAGAGAATATGGTAGCCTATTTTCGATGCGCAAATTAGCGATTATAGCTAGTTTATATCGAAAAACAGTTGGTTTGAGGGTATAATATATACTGTAACTGAATACAGTTTGGTTAGCTGAATTCAGCTATTGTAGCTGTATTCTCACATTTGCCAGAGTACCTGCTTATTGCTTGTAGAAAATTTAGCAAACAATCTTTACATGTACATATCGAAAGGCCAGACATCTTCGGGTTTCCGATTCTGAATTTTTTTTGTATTTGTGACTTACTGCATCATTATGCGCATAAAAGGCATTAATTGTCACTTGTTTTTCTTCTTCCATTCCAAAATATGACAGACCTGATATTGCACTGTCAATTGAATGTAGCAGAATGTCCATAAAAGCAATATTTGGTATTAAATACAACGTGATTGTTTTGGGCTGACTTTTGTAGTACATGTCCATCCGCGCGCTATAAGCTAGGGCTCTGCGAATATTCGAGATTCGATTCAATGTCGATATCGGGCACCCGAATCGGTCTGCTGATTCGGATATTTTTGAATCGATGTTACTTTGGTGTAGTGTCGTTTTTTTGCATCTAGAAATACATGTTCAGAATACACGTGCATTATGCAAATTATGTGCTTCGATTGCAACCCGTGACGGTGATCAATCGCTGCATGTATTTGTAATCTGTATCGACACTGTATAAATTGTCTACACAGTGCTTGAACGCTAGATGCGGAATTTAACTCAATTGATTTCGGTTGTAATTTATGTGTGCTTTCTAGGACCCCCTCCATGAAGACAAACTATATTGTGAATATGGGATGTTGGTGTGTGATCTATTGTGGGTTGAAAAGTTTAACAGATAACCATCATTGCAATTACATGTATATAGCCGAACGGTGTACCCATGTCCAAGTGTGTCAAATCTGTATTATCTTTAATGTAGACAAGTGACACGGTTTGTGATACGTTTATTGAACTGTCTTTATGTGTCTTACTTACAGTCACTCTTTGACTTCCATTTCATGGGGTTTGTGATACATTTATTGAACTGTCTTTATGTGTCTTACTGTCACTTTTTGGTGTCGCGTTCGCCGGACACAGCTAGATAGAAATTCAATGCAACATATCCCATGAGAATGACTTGCCTATGTCATGATTATCCTAAATAAAAAACACAAGATCCCTACTAGCACGGATGTTTATGGAGATTAACATTGTTACACAGTATCTACTATCTAGTGACTTTTGCAGTTTTTTTCATGATACAAGAAAATAAACACATAAATAAACAATGTCAATGACTAGATGATTCAATTCGAGATTCGATTCGATGTCGATATTGGGAAGAAGATTCGATATCGAGATTTGATTCGATGCAAATTCCTCGATTCGCAGATCCCTACCCCATGCACACCTACCCTGGGTTTAGCATTTCTTATACGTTTTGCGAAGGTTGTGTTTTTGTGGTGTAAATCTATAGACTTGACCGTTATTTCATAAAAGTAATAATTTACGAAAATAATGGGCATCTTAGAGTTCTCTCTCATTTGAAAACATAAACATTGGGCGCTGTCGCATCTAATCCCATACTATGCCCCATAAAAATATTTTGTATAACGTACATTACTTTGCTATGATGTAATTAAGCGAGCTGTTAACTAGGTTACGGGTCGGTACTTACTGTGGAGATACCACCATAATACCACTGTTATCATCTTGCATCGCAGGTCACCGTGCTATTGGTGCTCGTTACCGCCATACACTGAGTTATTTTTTTCGTGACCACGTTCAATTTACTACAAACTGCCCTCCACCGTGTAGTGAAAACATGCGTGAAACAAACTACATGTAGGTGGCCTGCAGGAATCCAATTTGTGATCTCGGGAAGTTAAAAAAATACATTATTGTAACTACAGAACACAAGTTTTGTCGTGTTTTTTATTATATTCAGCTGATATACAATTAAATTGTTATCTGGATAAACCTGTCAAGGAGTGTATGCAGTCTGTAAGTTATAACTAGATCAATTAAGGTTTCCTTAGTTAATTCTCAGTCGAGAGATACAGCGGTACTTAAATAAATTTTTGAGATGGACAGAATTCCCAGCTTGTGACAGCTAGCCTAGCTCATTAATATTCAAGCCTAATGGAGTTGTTAGTGAGGTAATAACGCTTAAGAGTAATTAGCTATTAAATATGAATTTGGCCTCCCATAGAAAACACTGTCTGATCTGCACACAATTGTAAATATTTACATCTCGATTCGGGACGCAACAATCTTCGATAAGCTAATGCAGATGATTTTGCCATTAATATACGCATTGCATTTAATAAATATATAAGACTGTCGGTGTGTTGTAAATTTGGATTAATATTCATAAAAATAACTAGTTTGAGCAAGATTATTCTCCATTTCTTTTTATCACCCCACAAAATGTTTCATATCACTTTAATACTGGCGCCATCAGTTTGTTCCAGACAGACATCCCATATAAACTAAACTTTCGGTTAATTACACACATAATATTATAAAAGACTATTATGTACTTGTTCGTCGTGTAAAACTAACTTTATAGATCATGCCACAAATCTATACTCTGGCTAACGCCTATAAAATTCATATATTCCATGCACCTGTCCATAATCTTGGAACTTTTTGAAGTTTTGACGGGAACCTTAATGTAAAGTCGAAAATATAACTTGAGGAGAAATTGCATAAATTATTGTAAGCAAAGCAAAATCGCTCACAAAATCACTTACATCATAAAATTTCGGGTTGGGTCCTTCAGTCAAGTAATAATGAAGAACTATTTTTCCTGTGTTATTTTTAGTCGAGTTTTTGAAGTTTTTCAAAAACTCGACTTATGGTTTGACGAGGGACGGTTGGCTGGCGGGCGGCGGCAGGCGGACCTAAAGAATGCCTTATAACTTTGACATTTGTGAACGGATTAAAAAAAATTTTGGTATGGCAGTTGCTCCCAATGACTATTTACTGCCTGTAAAAATGGGTCACGTCCGAACTTTTTTACAAGAGTTATCCATCTTAGATGGTTTTTAGTTAAGTTTTTCACCGATAGCGCGATAACTCACGCAAATATTAACCGATTTCAACAATATTTGGTATATGAGACTCTTGCAACAATATCTCGGATGAGTTCGAAAACCAGGTTTGTCCGAATTATTTTCGCGGAGTTATGGGCCTTAGTTTGTCTATTTTTAGCAATTTTATCACCGATAGCGCGATAACTCGATGAAATATTAACCGATTTCAACCATATTTGGTATATGAGTCTCCTGCAACAATATCTCGGACGAGTTCGAAAACCAGGTTTGTCCAAATTTTTATTCGCGGAGTTATGGGTCTTAGTTTGTCTATTTTTAGCAATGTTATCACCGTTAGCGCGATAACTCAATGAAATATTAACCGATTTAAACAATATTTGGTATATGAGTCTCTTGCAACAATATCTCGGACGAGTTCGAAAACTTGGTTTGTCCGAATTTTTTTCGCGGAGTTATGGGTCTTAGTTTGTCTATTTTTAGCAATGTTATCACCGTTAGCGCGATAACTCAATGAAATATTAACCGATTTAAACAATATTTGGTATATGAGTCTCTTGCAACAATATCTCGGACGAGTTCAAAAACCTGGTTTGTCCGAATTTTTAGTTTACAAGTCTATTTTAATAACAATTTTATCACTGTTAGTGCGATAACTTAATGAAATATTAACAGATTCAATTGATATTTGGTATATAGGTCTATTGCAATAATATACCACCGTCCGACTTTTTTCCCCGAAGTTGTGCACCTTATTGGCAGAAGTTTGGTTGGACGGGTGTGACTAATTACCACCCGGGACCGCCCGGGTGGCCACACAAGCCTGTGGACACAATATCTCGACGTTATAACGTAGCCACATGCCACCTGGGGGCAACATAGGAAAATTTACTCGCTCGCTCGTCTCCGGCCAGTCATATTAACCCCACAAATGCCGATATTGGCTAAAAGAGTGATTACTGGTGTCTTCGTGTGTTTTCAGACAGATTATTTTGGTGATTCTCGGTAGTGCAATACACATAAGTGTTAATTCCATATATTAACTCATTGAGGCGTCCATGGCCGATGTTATTAACCCCTCAAATTCCAGTAAAACTGGTAAAATAGTCTATAAAAAAAAAAAACCTTGGGACTGCCCGGGACACTATATCTCGAACAATAGCGACATACCCCACGAGGTCAACCTAGAAAATGTTAGTCGCTCGCTCGACTTCGGCCGGTGTTATTAACCCCGATAAAATGGTATATAATCAAAAAGAACATTGGGACCGCCGGGCGGCCCCCTGGGCACGTGGACACTATATCTCGACGTTATAACGTAGCGACATACCCCACAAGGTCAACCTAGAAAATGTTACTCGCTCGACTCCGGCCGGTGTTATTAACCCCTCAAGATCCGATAAAATGGTATATAAACAAAATGAACACTGGGACCGCCCGGGCGGCCCCACGGGCCCGAGGACACTATATCTCGACGTTATAACATAGCGACATACCCCACGAGGTTAACCTAGAAAATGTTACTCGCTCGCTCGACTTCGGACGGTGTTATTAACCCCTCAAAATCCTATAAAATGGTATATAAACAAAAAGAACATTGGGACCGCCCGGGAGGCCCCATGGACCCGTGGACACTATATCTCGACGTTATAACGTAGCGACATACCCCACGTGGTCAACATAGAAAATGGTACTCGCTCGCTCGACTCCGGCCGGTGTTATTAACCCCTCAAAATCCGATAAAATGGTATATAATCAAAAAGAACATTGGGACCCGCCCGGGTGGCCCCTGGGCCCGTGGACACTATATCTCGACGTTATAACGTAGCGACATACCCCACGTGGTCAACATAGAAAATGGTACTCGCTCGCTCGACTCCGGCCTGTGTTATTAACCCCGATAAAATGGTATATAAACAAAAAGAACATTGGGACCGCCCGGGAAGTGACATAGGCCTATTAATTTGCCCGTGCGACGTGACCTTGACCTTGAAATCGGGTAATTTCAACGTAAAACGCCCGAATATCACGGGATTTCGATGAAACTTTGTATGTGGGGGTACTTTCGGTTGGGGAGTGGCATAGGCCTATTAATTTGCCTGTGCAATGTGACCTTGAAATGGGTCATTTCAAGGTCAAACACCCGAATATCACGGGATTTCGATGAAACTTGGTATGTCGGGGTGCTTTCGGCCGTGGAGTGGTATGGGCCTATTAATTTGCCAGTGCGACGTGACCTTGAAATTGGGTCATTTCAAGGTCAAATCGCGAATTTTGACGGGATTTCCACGAAATTTGATACATGGGGTTACGTTTGTCGACTGAGTTTTGGATGGGTCAAATCGTGACCCCGACCTGACCTTGACCTTCAAAATCATCAATTCAAGGTCAAATCGGGTAAAACCGGATTGATTTTGACGGGTACTTTTGTCGGGTTCTTTTGTCCGGGCAGTGTTTTGGGCGGGTCAAATCGTGACCCCACCTGACCTTGACCTTCAAAATGGACAATTCAATGTCAAATCGCGCAATTCGCCAAAAAGCAGAGGGGAAACAGCCCGGACGAAGTCGGGTCGATCCACCTACTAGTTGTATATATAAAGAAGAAAACAATAATTTGGTAGTAAACTACATGTATATACATCAACATGAACATTTATTTCCTTTTTAGGCTGACTTCGGCTTAAGGAATGAAGAATTGGAGTTTGCTCCTAATGTGCCAGATATGGCTTGCAGCTGTTAACTGTTAACCTAAGGTATATTCCATTCGGCAACCGATATATCGGAAAAGACATTCTTAATCGCTAAAATTAATTCCAATTAAATAAAGCATTCTTGTTTATATTAATAACATCCATTGACTGTATTAAACACATGATATTATACCAAATCCAAATTTAGCAATAGTGTCAGTGTCATTGACACTTTCATTTGGCTTAGAAATCATAATATTCATGTTGTATAAATGCTAAATGGAGCAATCTTCAAAAGAATCTTTTGATATTTGGTTCACCTTTTAAATAAAAACATACAGGTCATCATTAAGTTGGAGTCAAATATTTATATAATTGTGTTCAGTTCGTCCCAAAATGATGTCCATGAGTTTGATTGAACAATTATCCAGATTTTTTTTTTTATTACTGGTATTTGAGTTCACAAGGTGAATATTTGAAATGAGTTTGCAAACTAGGCTTGGATTGACATTTTCACTGGTTACGACCTTTTAATTTACATTTTTTGGCATTGAGCACCTTCGAAAAGTTGTCCAGGTGTTATTTTGAAAAATTATTTACAGATTTTTGATCTTTGTCACAAGAGGAATATCTTAAATGAGCTTACAAACTAGGTCTGGCCAGACATTTTTGCCATAGTTATGGCCCTTTGAGTCATTTTTTGGTGTATAGCATCCAGGGAAAAATTGTGTGGGGTTTATGTTGAACAGTTATCAAAGAATTTGAAAGATTTTCGGTATTTTAGTTTACGAGCAAGACCAGATCTGGAGTTTGCAATCTAGGCCTGGCCAGACATTTTCACAAGAGTTATGTTCCTTTGATCATCATTTTTCGACAAGCAGCACCAAGAAACAAGACCGTGAACCATCCCAGCCACACACTTTTCACTGGAGTTATTGCCATTTGATTTTCATTTTGTTTTGGGAGAAGCAACTTGAAATGGATCTTAGGATATCTCAAACAAATATTAACTGATTTCAATTATTTTTCAGCATATTTTGAAAATGCTCTTCCTCAACCTTGCCCATCTAGGCTGGGGCCACCACTGTCGATGACTGCTTGTTTTATTTGGTGAAACAACCACAGCCTGTGCAGAATAACAACACTTTAGCTAGATAGAGGGCCATGCATGCCAGAGAGTAGCTTTATTGGCCAGACATATGTGGTAGGTGATTTATCGTCTAACCTTGATATTTATTTACTTTCATCGACGAATCGAATCGCCAAAGCGCGGGACAGGTATGGTGTGTATGTAATCAGTACTATGCCCCGATGTCATGCCTATAAGTAACCACTAGTTAACAGTGTATGCAGTGCAATGTAGACCAATGGGTCAATGTAATCGTTTTAATTTGGATACAATTTTGCATTACTGGGTAGATTATTTATTACAAGCTTGTTCCCAGAAGTACAGTGTTATTGCTGTTCCATATTTACAGATACGTATGGAATGTATGTTCCATATGCATTATTGAACGTACGTTCCATATGCATCTCGTTGACGTAAAATAACGTACATGACATTCGCCTCGGAACCGGAACTATAAAATAAAAGCATCATCACACATGACAAAACACGCCCTCTATGTGCCTAAATAAACCTTTCTAAGTCTGTATGTTTACTGCACGGATTCTAGGACGCAAAGCATGTAATAAACACAGAATGACACGATGTGTAAATGGGTTTCTTGATACAGTGTCACAGAAGGATAGAACTCGAGGCGCTAGCTATCCTTCCGCGTATCGTGTCGTTCTGTGTATGTATAGTATTCCCTACTAATGCATGTTTTTTCATTGTAAATTGGTTGCAAAAATTGGAAATTGCATCACAAATTGTGATGCGAATCTTGTTAAATTGAGCCCTGCCATCTGTCAGCCTGTTCTCTCATCAGACGGTACTCTCCACTTCTGATGTGGCTTCCTTTGCCTTTGGTGTCATGCCGAGATTTGATTTACTTGATGCAATAAAATTTGAACACTAACTTTTCATCGAGAATATTATTGTACAATTTTCAGGAAAATGTATCGCATATAATAAATAAAATGCTACATTATATGCATACAGAAGTACTTGTCCCAGAAATTTGTAAATTTTATTGTAGTCACTTTCAGTGGGTGTCATAAATTTGTATTCGGTCTGTGCAAAATGTTGTTAAATTGACTGTCCAATTAATTTGCATGATTACATCGTTACAGGGCAATTCTAAACTTACATGTGTATTTTATGGAGTGATTCATAAACTATGGTAAATATAAGTTAAATTATAAAAATTAATTTTATGATAACCTGTTAAAGAGATGTGAAACACTCCAGTAGGGTGATCCAATAGAAATGGAGAATATTCTTACTCAAAGTTGTTCTTTTTACGAATATTAATCCAAATTGTCAACACCTACCATCATTCTGATATATTAATTAAATGCACTGACTCTGAATGGCAAAATCATTTTTGTTTGTTTGTCGCCGATTGTTGCATCTCGAATCCAGATGTAAATATTTACAATTGAGCTTAGTTTTGATGTTTTCTATTGAGTGGTATGGTCGATTTCTTTGAAATTTTCAGCGCTGTTAGTAGAATACTACATTCTCCAGGTTGGCATAACACCTGAATACTAACTTTTCATAAACTCGAACAAATCCATAATATGTCTTTAACCTGAACATTTACAGTAAACATCTTCGACACAAATTCATTATTTTTCTATTTCTTGTCGAAAGTAGATCTGTATTGTTATCTGTAATTTATTGAAATTGGCATACAGTCTCCCTTTATAGTCCAGGCACATAAGACATGAAAGTGGAAAAGTAAGGAAATAAATCGGGGGGGGGGGGGATCTGATTTTTTTTATATTTAGCCATAACATCACAGATGTCTCACGTAAAGTTCCCTAAAATCCGAGTTGAACTTTCTGAGTTATATAATGTTTTCACAACAGTTATATAGATATTTCACAATCATGGAAATAATTGAATGCTGTAACAATATTTCAGCCGAAACAAAATGCACTCAATATTGTTTGATTCACAATTCTCGAACCGAAGACACCAATTCAAAGGGAAACTTCAAATTAATTTTGCAGAAATGGATATGAAATAAAAGACTGAGCCAAAACAATGACGATTTTGAAGGCAAACTGTTGTATTCGATATCGGTTTTCTCGGGCTTCTCAAAACATGAACGCAAGCTTAGAGGTGCCACGATTAATCGTATAATTGACAAACCGTTGATAAAGCCGATACTTGATTACCATTTCCGTCGTCGATTAACCCTTTACCCAACAAAACGGTCAAAACCGGCCAAATAAAGCTTCAACAGCCTAAAATATCTTCGGTCTGTCTCAATAGAACCATACAAATATGGATATCATTGGAACCGGCTCCTTGACCACATTGTGGTAGTTACAGTTATGCCCTGTGCCAATGCATTCTCTTATATATGCGAGTCGACCATAGGTCGACTCGCATATATAAGAGAATGCATTGGCACAGGGCCGTTCTGTTGGGTAAAGGGTTAATCTCCTTTATTTATTTTGGATGTAGGAAATTGCCAGGTATTATTGAATACCGTGTTTTTTTTACACAGTTTAATCGACAACCAAAGGTTAAACAACCTTTGATTGTGCATCATAGAGATTCTGACAACATGAGTATACTTAGATGTTACTAGTACAGGCTATCACTTATCGTGTGGTGACTGCAGAATGAAACTCACTATTACTATTACAATTATTTAATTTGTTCTGAGTCCTGAAATTTCTGGGTGGGGGGTAGAGATGGGCGGTATTGAAATTTCAATCTCGGTATCAGTAAATTTTCGTTGATTTACCTCTGTATCGGTACAGTAATCGGTATTGCTATTAAATAATAAGATCAAAGCAGATATTCCCAGTAAATTATTGTAATTCAAGTTTTTAGCTGAACAATATACATGTATATATGACCACGGTCCACGGATCTACTACATTCATGACAATACCTAAATTAGGCAACAAAATTACCTACGTAATTAAGTAATATTCACAAATCTCTTTGATGATTTACACGCATGTCGTCGCACTTGAAAAGAGTAAGAGCATGACTACAATATTTTTTCGTGTCAATTGATTTTCGTAACATTTCCATGAGTGAATAGAATTGTGAGTAGTAATCAGTGATCACAATTCACAAATTTATGAACGTTGGCGCGATGTCATGAAATAGGCAAACCGGTCATGACAATTTCCGAACTGCAGATGCCCAAACCCGCGGGTTCATATTCTCCTCCTTGCAGCGTGATATACCATTCATGTATACAATTTAAGAGTCCCTCTTATTTGCAGCAGGCAAGCTACCTGTTACACACGATGCCCAAGTGTTAATTTAAAGTTAACACGCGATCTTTTTTGTCTGATATAGGCACATATGTATAATAAACCGGTAAGTATATATATGTTTAATAAAGTAATTTATAGTAGGATATAAACATATTTGTGCACAACTTTCCAAGATATGCTATTTGCAATTGGCAAGATCAGGTTGTATAAAAAATCTGCAATGCGTATATCAATCGCTATTGCATCACCGTCTAATTATAAAGTAACCTGTGGGGTTTTCAATTTGTTGTGAACGGGGAGCCCCCCCCATAACACGTGCTTCGATTCCACATGCTTCGATCCAACTTGGGACACAGATACCGAGTTGCCCACGCATTTTCCATTTGGACGGATACCGAAATTGACACATAATGCTCCAGCTGTGAGTAGTCATATCTCATGATGTT